>JANAVB010026999.1:29386679-29691679 GCA_029216955.1 Iris pallida | reverse complement strand
GGGGATGGGGAGAGCAACCCCGACCAAGCCATAATGGTGTTCAACGAAGCTAGTAACATAACAGATAGAGCGACAAACCGAAGGGAGAGCTCACAACACCCAGGTGTGGGAAACAATGATGACCGCGAGGAGAGGAATCGTGTCTTAAAGAGACCAGAAATGGATACAGAACGTGGCAATGCAACTCGCCATGAAGAGATGAGAGGCTGGAGTAACAAGGATCCCAACGCCAGTATCGGCCTGACCATAGTGAATCCCAACTGGGAAAAACAAATCAGAGAGTTGCAGAGAACATCCGTAGCCACTAAAAGCCAGGCAGAAAGTAATCAGTCCAATGAAGCTCGCCCACATCGCCCGAGGGAAAGCTTGAGACTCAAGGACGCCAAATCCATATTATAGATGACGGTAGCCTCATGTAATGTGCGAGGAGAAAATTCCATTGGAAGATGGTGTGAGGTTCAGGATGTGATTAGGAAGCACAAGTGTACAATTGTTATGCTTCAAGATAGCAAAATCAAGGAGAGTTCGAAGATCATCAGGCGAACACCGTACCATTAGGCGTCGATGCACAACATCGAGGAGTGCGGGGTGGCCCTTATATAGAATATGTAGGACACTCGAGTTTGGGCGGGACAGGTAAGTTTCTCTTCCGAACAATTAATTGTGGTTGAGTTTACTAACAAAGAGGGCTTGAAAATAGCGGTCGGGGCAGTATATGGTCATAATGATCGCAGGAGAAGACATCAATTATGGAAAGATATCATCCGCATTACATCAAGAATGGATGATCACTTGCCACTGCTATTGTGCGGAGACTTCAACGCGATGCTGTCCACTGAAAAGAAGCGGCGAGGAAGAAAGGTCCATACGGAGATACTAGCTGATTTCCAAAGCTGCCTACTTAGCTCCGGTCTCCATTATTTATCCAAGATAGGCCATCGATGGCCATGGAATAACAGCACATCAATGAGTCAGATTGTGTGCCAACTAGACAGGGCTTTATGTAACGAAGCTTGGATGGCAAAATTTCCCGAAGGCAAGGCAGAGGGTCTGTACAGTGGAACGAGTGACCACACTCCAAGTTTAGTCTGACTACAAGAGCAAGCCAACAAGAGTAGGCGCCCATTCAGATTCTGTAATTCTTGGCCGGCACAAGAAGGCTACGATGAGGCAGTTAACAGAGGGCTCCAGGTGAACTTCATTGGCAATGCACAGTATTGCCTTGTCCAAAGGCTTAGGCGGGTGAAGACAGAACTAAAAGCTTGGAACAAATGCAAACCTGTCTGGCTATTAGAGTCCGCTGAAAATAAACTTAAAGAAGTTCAAGAGGTACTGCAGAGCAACCCCATGGACGAAGAATTGGCGGGACGAGAATCAGAGCTACAGAATGATGTTCGGCAACTCCGGTATCTCGAGGAGGTCAAGCAACAACAACAAGAAAAATGCCAGTGGCTAAAAGAAGGAGACCGATGTTTTAAAAAATTTCATGCTACTGTCCGTGCTAGACAACATTCAAGCGCTATTTCCTCACTGATCGATGCTGATGACCGAAGACTTAGTGAAGACAAGGAGGTTAAAAAAAAAGCAGTAGCGTACTATCAATTACTGTATAATCAGACTGATTACACTTTGAAGTTCCCAGAAATAATATGCAAGCGCATAGTGACGACAGAAGGCAACGCTAATCTAGAAAGACAGGTTACCAAAGAGGAAATCGAGCGGACCGTTAAAGAAGCAGATCCCAATAAAGCACCGGGATAAGATGGCTTCAACTCGGCGTTCTATAAGAAGCATTGGCAATAATTGAGGCATCAAATATACTACATCGTAGATGATTTCTTTCGTACAGGCAGATAACTGACAGAGCTCAATCATACATATTTGACACTGATACCGAAGGAGGGGGCATCTGCACTAGGAGATTTTAGACCCGTAGCCTATTGCAATTTCTTGTATAAAATAATCACTCAGGTTATGTGCAAAAAATGCAAGCAATTATGCAAGATCTCATCTTGAAAAATCAGACGGCGTTTATCAAGGTCGTTCCATAGCGAAAAATTGTTTGCTGGCATATGAAATTTGTTAGAGTGGGTGGGGTTCCCAAACCTATGTGGAGAAGACCTCGGAGTGCGACGAGCCCCATCTGTTTGTCAAAGAAGCTCGGGGAGGTGACGAGACCATTCGGAGACGAAGGAGAAGCTCGAAAGCCATCATAAGACATCTTGGAACCAAGGGGGCCGAACTCGGGCTGAGTTCTGCCCCAGGCCGAACTCTGGCTGAGTTATGCCCTTTGGTGTCCAAAACCTTTCTAGAACGCCCACATAGAGTTATGGTCGAACTCTGTGTCGTCGGGCTGAGGCTAATTTCAGGGTGTTTCTTACACCGTTGGATCGTATCCTACGGTCCTGATTTCGCTGCGGTGTTAGGGGGTTTACATATGGTTTTTCCTAACCCTAATCACAGATAACGGAGAGGAAAAAGAAAGAAGGAGGCAAGAGTGCCATTGCAACTTTGGGAGAGAAGAAGTAGGATTGAAGGTATTTTTCGAAGGAGGATCGTGTTCAGATAATCTCTACTCGTCGTCTTTGTTCTTCATAGCCTTGTAATCAATATTTTTTGCTTCCAAGTGTTGTGGGGATCCGTCTTGGATCGAGAGAAGTTTGTAAAGGGCGTACTAATTTATTTCATTAGTGAAGGCTTCTCAAGGGTTGGACTCCGATCGTCCCGTGGTTTTTTCTCGCAAGGGTTTTCTATGTCAAAAATTCTCTGTGTCTGCATTGATTGTGTTTTAGTGTTTGGTTCGTGCGTTGTATTGCTCGGTTCTCCTGCAGGTACTCTCTAGTTTGGGAAAAGGTTTTTGCGGTTCTTTTCCAACAAAGTGGTATCAGAGCTAGGTTTTGGAATTCAGAAGGGTGTCAGGAGTTGACAGGAAAACTAGAGAGGAGAAATGGACCTGAAGCCTGTGCGCATGGTGAACCTGAACGGCACCAACTATCATTATTGGCGGAGCAAGATGAAAGATTTATTGTTTGTCAAGAAGCTGCAACTGCTCGTATTTGCTTCTGAGCGACCAGTTGATAAATCCGAGGAGGACTAGAAATTCGAGCATATATAGGTGTACAGATATATTAGGCAGTTCATTGACGAGAACGTGTACAACCACGTTGCCAATATTGAGCACGTGAAGACGTTATGGGATAAGCTAGAATCTTTGTATGCAAAAAAGACTGGGGTAAACAAGTTGTTCCTGATCTGGACGATGATGGGTCTGCTGTACAAAGATGGGGCATCTATTATGGATCACTTGAGTGATTTCCAGGGCGTGGTTGACCAGCTATCTTCGATGGGAGTCAAATTTGACGATGAGGTTCAGGGACTATGGCTGCTGTGTACATTGCCAGACTCATGGGAGACCGTAAGACTATCTATGATCGCTTCTGCTCCAGAAGACGTGGTCATTCTGGAGTTTGCTAAGAGCGGGGTGATGAATGAAGATATGCGAAGACGTTCTCAGGGCACTTCATCCACATCCCACCACTCAGAGGCATTAGTTTCAGAGAGCCGCGGAAGGGGCAAAAGCAGGGGTCCAGGTGGTGGCAGAGACAATAGCAGAGGAAAGTCCAAGGGTCGGTACAAGGATTCGGAGTGTTACCATTATGGCAAGAAGGACCACATCAAGCAGAACTGTTTTACTTAGAAGAGAGAGAAGAAGGGCGACAAGGGGAAGCAAGATGAGAACACTACAGCGACGGCTTCGATACATGGAGGCGATGTGATGGTCGTAGGTGATGAAGTTTTCACAAACCTTGCCTGCGTTGACAATTTTTTGGCTGGTGGACTCAGGGGCTTCAGCGCACATATCTCATAATAGGGTACTATTTGCTACTTATGCGACAGGAGACTATGGAGTGTTTAAGATAGACAATGGAGATGTGTCGAAGGCGGTTGCCATTGGAGATGTATATTTAAGGACGAATAAGGGTGCAGTTCTTCTTCTTAAAGATGTTCGTCATGTCCCTGATATATGTTTCAACCTGGTATCGGTTGGAAGGTTGGATGACGAGGGATTGTTTAGTCTCTTCGTGAATCGTCAGTGGAAGCTTTTCAGAGGTTCGATGGTGATTGCCAGAGGAAGCAAGAAGTCCGATCTCTACTATATGGAGGGGAGCGCACAAGGGACACAGGAGGTGAACGTAGTTTCTGACGTGTCTACCGAGTTGTGGCACAGGCGGCTTGGCCATATCAACGAGAAGGAGATGAGCTACTTGGTGAACTGGAAGGTGATTCCAGGGCTCAAGTTTACAAAGTTGGAGAAGTACACGCACTGCTTAGTTGGGAAGAAAAATAGGGAATCTTTCCAAAGTCATCCAAGTTCAAGGAAGCCGGCGTTGCTCGAATTGATTCACTCGGATGTCTGCGATCCTATGAAGGTAAAATCCATTGGTGGTGCTTCTTACTTTGTAACTTTTACTGATGACTGTTCCAGGAAGGTTTGGGTCTATGCCTTAAAGACCAAAGATCAGGTGCTTCCCACTTTCAAAGAGTTTCAGGCCTCTGTTGAAAGAGAGACGGACAAGAAGTTATCGTGTGTTCGGTCCGACAACGGCGGCGAATACATTGGTCCCTTTGATGCTTATTACAGAGAGCAAGGTATACGACACCAAAAGACTCCGCCCAAGACACCTCAGCTCAATGGTGTAGCGGAGCGCATGAACAGGAGACTGATGGAGAGGGTACGGTATTTGCTGTCAGAAGCAAATTTGTCAGGCAGTTATTGGGGTGAGGCTCTTCTTACAGCTGCTTATATTATTAATTTATCTCCTAGTGCTCCTTTGCAGGATAATATGCCTGACAAAGTATGGTACAACAAAGAGCCGTCATACAATCACCTGCGAGTATTTGGTTGTAAGGCCTTCATGCATGTACCGAAGGATGAGAGGTCCAAACTTGAGCCGAAGACGAGGCGGTGCGTCTTTGTCAGCTACGGTCAGGATGAGTTTGGCTATAGACTCTACGACCCAGTAGGAAGAAAGCTCTACAGAAACAGGAATGTGGTATTCGTCGAGGATCAAACCATGACCAACACTCAGAATTTTGAGACGCCTTCTGAGGCTGAGGAATTATCTGAGTTAGAGTCATTTTGCTTCGAGCAGTTTTTAGAGGACATCGTAAAGAATCCAGTTATGGGGGAGCCAGTACATGGAGTTGCTCCCAATCTTGATCATCAGCTTGCTGATGGTGGTCAGGGTGTCCCTCAGAAGGATGAGCATGTCGGGTTGGCAGTTCTTGAAGGGGAGGAGACTGTTGGTATACAGCCAGCACTAGTGGCTCCATTGATAAGGAGAGACAGAGAGCGTCAACCATCTTCGAGATTCTCACCGAGTGAGTATGTGCTACTGACTGACGGAGGAGAGCCTGAAAGCTTTACAGAGGCTATGGAAGACGAACAAAGGTAGGAGTAGATGCAGGCTATGCAGGAGGAGATGAGTTTCTTATACGCCAATTCTACTTACGAGTAGGTGCGGTTGCCAAAGGACAAGAAGGCTTTGAAGAATCGATGGATGTTTAGAGTGAAGCAGACGGATGATGCTACTCGCCCTCGATACAAAGTGAGGCTGGTAGTTAAAGGCTACGGTCAACAGAAAGGCATGGATTATGATGAGATCTTTTTATCGGTAATCAAGCAGTCGTCTATCGGGTGGTGCTAGCATTGGCAGCCAGTTTCGACTTGGAGGTCGAGCAGATGGACGTGAAGACGGTATTCCTCTACGGTGATGTTGAGGAGGAGCTATACATGAAACAGCCAGAGGGATTCTGTGAGATTGGCAAGTCGCATTTGGTCTGCCGGTTGAGGAAGAGCTTATATGGTCTGAAGCAGGCTCCGAGGCAGTGGTACAGGAAGTTCGAGTCGTTTATGGGAGAGCACGGTTATACACGGATGATGTCGGACCATTGTGTATTTGTGAGGTACTTTGCCGGGGATGGTTTCATCATTTTATTGCTCTATATTGATGACATGCTATTAGTGGGTCGGAATGCCACTAGGATAGCGGAGTTGAAGTGCCAACTGGGTGCGGCCTTCTCTATAAAGGATTTGGACACAGTAAAGACTATTCTTGGGATGGAGATCAGCCGAGATAGAGAGAGTCCAAACTGCTACACTTGTCCTAAAAGAAGTACATTCACCTGTTACTTCAGCATTTCGGGATGGACGGATCGAAGAAAGTGAGTTGCCCCCTTACGGCTCACTTTAAGTTCACTGAGGAGCATTGTCCATCTACCGAGGACGAAAAAGAAGATATGGAGCGGGTTCCATATGCCTCACCTGTAGGAAGCCTTATGTATGCTATGGTGTGTATGAGGCCAGACATCGCTCATGTAGTTGGCACAATTAGCAGGTATGTCACGACCCGCACCCTAGAATTTGGGCACGAGAACGTAACAACGCCCAGCCTACGCCGCAGTGTCGGCGGTAGAACGCTGTCCTAGGTCTCAATGCATCTAATAGTATAAGACTAACAGTTTATACTCCCCGAATGGGGGTGACATAGCAGATACATACTCAATCACATCTAGGGTAGAGCATAAAGGAAGATAGATAAAACATGAAATCCAAAAGAGGTACAACAGAGAGAAATCTAAGTGTCTAAGATACAAACTCAGAATACATCTCAAAACTCAAATACAAGTAATCCATAAAATAATACAACTCCAGACAACTAAGAATAGCTAACTAAACAACCTCTAATGGTCTCCTCTAGGCTAGCAGGCAATCCCGAGCTATCTGTAAAATTTTGTCAACGTATCCTGTCAGGAAAATGAGCAAGTACAAAACACCAACAGCAGTTCCATGTGAATTGAGAAATACTATAAGAGACAGTAATAATAAAATACAAGACAAAGAGTAAAGGCGACTTGGGAACCATTCGAAAGCCGAGTTACAACCCTTAAACCAAACAAGGACCGGGGTTGTAACCCTTCTTCCGAACAGAACCTAGTCCCATAACCAAGGTACAGTATAAGAGACAGATAGAGCATATGAGAATGAATCGTAGCATGGTGAAGGTACAGTAAGTAAAGCTGAAACAGGAATGTAAGACATGACAAATAAAGTAAAAGGTGTTTTGAATTATTAGAGTGATATGTGATCGGCTAAAAGGTAGCAATGCCGCATTATCCATTTGGCACGGCAATCCGCGGGAAACTCAACGGAGAATCATGCCGCCCAACCTGGATAACCGGGAATAGTATCTGCGACACCCTACGTGGAGTGAGGGTGACGCTAGCAAATATAGTTACAATAGGGTTTGATCACATACCCCCAATAATTCCCCCATTTTCCCCGAATAGTATAAATGGATCTGGTCATGGCACGTCATGACGCGGGATTCCCCAAGAGGGGAGCTAATCCTCTTCTGGAATCGGCGTCAATACAAGTACAAGAATCAAGACCAATCAAGTACCAATATCCCAAGAGATCCAGGAATGACATCTCATGACCAGAATCCGTTAATACTAGTCCGTGAACTATCGTGTCGAGAATCAAGTAAGACACTACGACTGAATCGGATATAGTAGATATCAAGACAATGAAAACTATCAGTGAATGTACTCGCCTGTGGTCCTGAGCTGATAAGTATAGAGGGTCCAACTGAAGCCACAGAGTCCTATTTAAAGCAACACAGGTTACAAAGTGTTCAAGTTATATTAAAAGAGTTTCTACAAGCAATCTATATTATTCTACGTTCTTCTAAGTCCAAATTAACTCTAGGTCAACTCCGGTCAATAATCTAGTCAAACTAGGTCAAGCGTTGACTCACAGTTGACTTTGGGTCAACTGATCAACTTTGGTCAAACAGGGTCAATCTAGTCTAATTATTGAAAATATAAAGTGTACTTCGTTATTCGTACGTCGAAACTTACGACACGTAAATCGAGATAAGAATATCAATGGTAAGGTTGATAATCTTATTACAGTGATCCACGTGCCCATCTTGTCAATTTCAGCGATGTGAGATCACTGGAATTGACTGAGCTCAGTTTCGTTGTACTAATCTCGAAATACAAACATTATATGAATTAATTATTAATTAATTATTACAAGGCTAAACTCAGAGAAACTATCAACAAACATTGTCGGACGATGAAATAAACATCGCCAACGTGTCCAGAATGGTCAAATTAGCTAGGATAGCCTACCCAACGGTCCAATTTGGACACAAGGGCAAAAAGGTAATTTCGGGTCAAAACGGTGTCCGTGTCGGAGCCGTTTTGCACCGAAAAACGTGCAAGAAAACAAGTCTATAAAATATAACAAATTATATGTCCACGCAACCAGAATGTCGATACGAACCCAACGGTATCTCCAGAATTGGATTCCGTTGACCCGATCTCAATTTGGCCCGTTGACCAGAACTTAGGATTCCGGTTTGCACGGAAATGCGTGCCGGAGCCAAAGTTCTCAAAACTCAGCAAACTATAGGTCAACGAGTCCAGAATGACGATACGAACTCAACGGTATATCCGAAATTGGATTCCGATGAGCCGGTCTCAAAATAACCCGTTGGCCCAGAAAGTGGGACCCGCTTTGCACCGAAAAACGTGCCCGGGCCCACGTTCTCCAAATCTAACAAATTTTATATGAAAACATGCCAGAACGACGCCACAAGTCTAATGGTGGTGTCAGAAATGAAATCTGGAGTCTCGTGTTCAAAAATAGAATTTTACAAGTTGGAAATTACGAATTCGGACGGCCAACTTTGGCGTCGAATTCAACCAATCAAACAAGCTCAAACTGAAATGAAATCTAAAGGGGGCAGGAAGAGGGTTATACCAGCTTCGCACCGGAACTGGTAGCACGCCAAACGGAGCTGCGGTGGAGGAGATACAAGCTGACGAAGTTGGCCCCGCGAAACTGTCCAAATTTAATACAATTTAAACGGTCAACTTGGTGGCCGGTTTTCATGTATCAAACGATAAAATTAACGGACGAAAATTGACAGGAATGAAGGTGGATATACCGAGATTGCGACGGAGCAAAGAAATCGCCGATCCAACGGTTGGATTTCCGGGAAAACGCGTGCGAAGTTGCTGCGACGGGGCGCCAAAACGAACTTCATTTCGCGCGCGTCACGACGGGACGTCGTTCAAAACGCACGAATCGCCTCCGATACACGTTGGGGAGACGGACGACGGCCATGGGGCCTACCCCGGGGGTGCGCCCGGCCAACGGGGGGTCGGCCACGCCGACCACGTCGTCGGCGGCGGCGCGGCGGTGGCGCGGCAGCGCTGCCACAGCGCGCGCGTGGCCCCGCTGGTCGCAGCTGCTGCTGTGCTTGCTGTCGTCCACCGCACGCGCGGGGCGGCGCGGCCACTGCGGTGGCTAGGGCGGCGGGGTGGCGCGCAACTGCGGGCAAGGCGGTTGTGGTGGTGTTGGCGGAGGAGGAAGGAGATGAGGAGATGGAGGATGGTCGGGTGGAGCATGGGAGGAGGAGGAAGGAGAAAGCTGGGGTGTTGGTCGACGGCCGACGGCGCAGCGGAGGCCGGCCAGGGGAGGTCGGGGGAGGTGAGGTGATGATGGCTGGAATGGTGGTGGTGGCAGATTGGTGTGGAGGTGGTGGTTGTTGAAGACCATGGTGATGGTGGTGATGAAATGAAGTGAGGAGGAGAAGATGGAGAGAAGGAGCTGTGGGAGGTTGTCGTCGGTGGAGTGGGGTGGCCGACGGCCAGGGGTGAGGAGGAGGAAGTCGAGTGAAGGAGGAGGGGGTCGGGTTCACTGCTGTAGGAGTTGTTGTAGTAGTTTTGAAATGAAAAGGATAGGGAGGAGAGAGAGAATAGGATAAAGGAAACAATTAATGAGAGAGAGAAAGAGAGGATAAGAGAGAGGGATGAAAAAGTTGATCCCCACAATTTTAGGGCCGGCCACATGGCCAAGGGGGATTGTGGGGAATGAATGGTCATGATTAAATGGGAGGGAAAATCAAATGGCCAGAAATTAATTGCTAAATGGGTCATTCCAATAGGGATTAAAATAAATGGAAATTTCCTATTAAATAATAAAAATAGATGAAATGAGAAATTGATATTTTTGGACAATAAATATGAGGGTGTCCCGATGGAGGGCAACATGGAGCTGGACTGGGCTCGGTGGAGCCGGATTGGGCGAAAATCGGACATCGAGCAAAAATAGAATTAAAAATAGGCGTTGATGATCATGTGCAAATAAGTAGCACATGGGGATTCTAATGAATGGGACACAAGTGGCGGACGGATAGTTGGCTCAAAGTGGGCCATGTCCATAGTTGGGGCTGACAGGTTTTGGTCGACAGGGGACCCACAAATCAAGTTGGAAAATGAATGTGACGCCGTGGCGTGAAATAAAATTGGGTCACGCGTCGGGAAAGTTGTGCGAATCAAATGGAGCCCAAAATGACATGAATGAGTGGGAAACGAAGGTCATGGGTGACGAGCGTCTCGAGTAGATCATCAATGAGGAGTTGGTTTCAAGGAAATGACTGGTTTGGCGCTTCCAATTTAAATGTCATGGTAACGCGCTGAAAATGATCAAGGAAAAGAGTGGGAAAATAAATATCAACAAAATGGTCTAAGCCGACCCGAAGTTCAACGAAGTAGAAAGAGCACAAGAGAACAAGTTTGGATGGGACACTATATACCGTCATGAAGGTAATCGTGTCCACTCCAAAACTCGTGAAGAGGATTTCCAGAATTGAACATCCCTGATACTCCAAATATTAATGGCACGAAAAAGGCACACTTAAGGAAAATAATTCAATAAATTATTTAATGAAACTAATAAATCAGAAAATAAAAAAAATCAACCCGAAATTCAGGGTGCTCACATCCTACCCACCTTATAAAAATTTCGTCCTCGAAATTAAAACGTCCATACTCCCTCTAGGTCAACCCCCAAAATCAAAGTCCCAGCTTAAAACAAATCATGTGATCAAAAGGACGACATACATGGTCATGGCATACGGTGGTAGTAAGTCTCATCTAGGTATACTAGTCATGCTAACCAAAACGGTTATAGGGTATCAAACACACAAGCTATCCAGGGTGCGAAACAAAAAGTTACAGAGACAACCAACCATCAAAACTGTAAGGCAGTCTACCATCCTATATGAAAACTAGTACTCATCAAAATAAAATGAAGGTAACTATCAATTATCTGAAAAAGGGTACTATTCAAGGAAAAATCAAAATCACTAGTTAAGGAATAAAGTCAAATTTTTTTTTTTTTGTAAGAATAATAGCAAGGAAGAAATAACGATAAAAATCTGTTTTGCTTATCTATTTAAAGAAGAACCATTTTTTTTTTTGAAATCCAGAGCTAAATTTTCAAATCCAAGATAAAGTCTAGCAAAATCATCGATTCATTGTATTAAGAAGAAACTCATAGCAAGAAGTTACGCAAAATTTTATAAAAACAAGAAAACCTACTCTGAAGTTAAATAATGAGAAGCAAACAAAACAAGACAATTAATAAAAATAATATTTTTTTTTTTGAAGGACAGAAACAAAAGTAGAGAAACGTGTTCGAAAACATTTAAAGTAAAATCTGATAATCATATGCGTCAGGTCAAAATCATGGTACCCTAATCCTCGTCATACTAGTAAGCAAGGCTACGATAATCACAGAGTCCTCGACTTTGGCACATACCTCTAGAATCATGGTATTTAACATTTTCGCGATGCCGCGCGCTTGGCTGCGAAAACCTTAAATTCCCATACCCGAGAAATAGATCCAAGTCAGACTATATGTCCTCACCATGCTGACTAATGTGACCGCATAAGACTAGATTTCCATAACTTAGATGACCTAGCCCATATAATTTCATCTTGACAAAATTAATTTAAATCAACAACGAATACTCAAAAATCAATTCAATTTATCAACGAACATCAAAATCCAAAAATAAACTAAAATTCATGAAAATACAACTCAAATGCGACAACTATCATCAAAATTCAAAATTTGACAGTCTTCCATCAAAATTAATAAATACAAACTCAATTCCAACAATAATCCATCAAAATCAAATTCAACAACCGAAAATAAAGGTAAAAACAAATCATGGGAAAAGAGTTTTCAAATCGAAGTTAAATAAGATTCTCCAGGGTCGTCCCAGGAATCTCTCAAGGGGTCCTAATTGTGATTGAGTACCTTCAAAATATATCCTAATCCTACTGCAGGCTGTAGTGGTACTCTAGTTCGAATACCACTACACTTTAGTCTCGACCTGCATGGGCCACCACTAAAAACGTGTCACGACCCGCACCCTAGAATTTGGGCACGAGAACGTAACAACGCCCAGCCTACGCCGCAGTGTCGGCGGTAGAACGCTGTCCTAGGTCTCAATGCATCTAATAGTATAAGACTAACAGTTTATACTCCCCGAATGGGGGTGACATAGCAGATACATACTCAATCACATCTAGGGTAGAGCATAAAGGAAGATAGATAAAACATGAAATCCAAAAGAGGTACAACAGAGAGAAATCTAAGTGTCTAAGATACAAACTCAGAATACATCTCAAAACTCAAATACAAGTAATCCATAAAATAATACAACTCCAGACAACTAAGAATAGCTAACTAAACAACCTCTAATGGTCTCCTCTAGGCTAGCAGGCAATCCCGAGCTATCTGTAAAATTTTGTCAACGTATCCTGTCAGGAAAATGAGCAAGTACAAAACACCAACAGCAGTTCCATGTGAATTGAGAAATACTATAAGAGACAGTAATAATGAAATACAAGACAAAGAGTAAAGGCGACTTGGGAACCATTCGAAAGCCGAGTTACAACCCTTAAACCAAACAAGGACCGGGGTTGTAACCCTTCTTCCGAACAGAACCTAGTCCCATAACCAAGGTACAGTATAAGAGACAGATAGAGCATATGAGAATGAATCGTAGCATGGTGAAGGTACAGTAAGTAAAGCTGAAACTGGAATGTAAGACATGACAAATAAAGTAAAAGGTGTTTTGAATTATTAGAGTGATATGTGATCGGCTAAAAGGTAGCAATGCCGCATTATCCATTTGGCACGGCAATCCGCGGGAAACTCAACGGAGAATCATGCCGCCCAACCTGGATAACCGGGAATAGTATCTGCGACACCCTACGTGGAGTGAGGGTGACGCTAGCAAATATAGTTACAATAGGGTTTGATCACATACCCCCAATAATTCCCCCATTTTCCCCGAATAGTATAAATGGATCTGGTCATGGCACGTCATGACGCGGGATTCCCCAAGAGGGGAGCTAATCCTCTTCTGGAATCGACGTCAATACAAGTACAAGAATCAAGACCAATCAAGTACCAATATCCCAAGAGATCCAGGAATGACATCTCATGACCAGAATCCGTTAATACTAGTCCGTGAACTATCGTATCGAGAATCAAGTAAGACACTACGACTGAATCGGATATAGTAGATATCAAGACAATGAAAACTATCAGTGAATGTACTCGCCTGTGGTCCTGAGCTGATAAGTATAGAGGGTCCAACTGAAGCCACAGAGTCCTATTTAAAGCAACACAGGTTACAAAGAGTTCAAGTTATATTAAAAGAGTTTCTACAAGCAATCTATATTATTCTACGTTCTTCTAAGTCCAAATTAACTCTAGGTCAACTCCGGTCAATAATCTAGTCAAACTAGGTCAAGCGTTGACTCACAGTTGACTTTGGGTCAACTGATCAACTTTGGTCAAACAGGGTCAATCTAGTCTAATTATTGAAAATATAAAGTGTACTTCGTTATTCGTACGTCGAAACTTACGACACGTAAATCGAGATAAGAATATCAATGGTAAGGTTGATAATCTTATTACAGTGATCCACGTGCCCATCTTGTCAATTTCAGCGATGTGAGATCACTGGAATTGACTGAGCTCAGTTTCGTTGTACTAATCTCGAAATACAAACATTATATGAATTAATTATTAATTAATTATTACAAGGCTAAACTCAGAGAAACTATCAACAAACATTGTCGGACGATGAAATAAACATCGCCAACGTGTCCAGAATGGTCAAATTAGCTAGGATAGCCTATCCAACGGTCCAATTTGGACACAAGGGCAAAAAGGTAATTTCGGGTCAAAACGGTGTCCGTGTCGGAGCCGTTTTGCACCGAAAAACGTGCAAGAAAACAAGTCTATAAAATATAACAAATTATATGTCCACGCAACCAGAATGTCGATACGAACCCAACGGTATCTCCAGAATTGGATTCCGTTGACCCGATCTCAATTTGGCCCGTTGACCAGAACTTAGGATTCCGGTTTGCACGGAAATGCGTGCCGGAGCCAAAGTTCTCAAAACTCAGCAAACTATAGGTCAACGAGTCCAGAATGACGATACGAACTCAACGGTATATCCGAAATTGGATTCCGATGAGCCGGTCTCAAAATAACCCGTTGGCCCAGAAAGTGGGACCCGCTTTGCACCGAAAAACGTGCCCGGGCCCACGTTCTCCAAATCTAACAAATTTTATATGAAAACATGCCAGAACGACGCCACAAGTCTAATGGTGGTGTCAGAAATGAAATCTGGAGTCTCGTGTTCAAAAATAGAATTTTACAAGTTGGAAATTACGAATTCGGACGGCCAACTTTGGCGTCGAATTCAACCAATCAAACAAGCTCAAACTGAAATGAAATCTAAAGGGGGCAGGAAGAGGGTTATACCAGCTTCGCACCGGAACTGGTAGCACGCCAAACGGAGCTGCGGTGGAGGAGATACAAGCTGACGAAGTTGGCCCCGCGAAACTGTCCAAATTTAATACAATTTAAACGGTCAACTTGGTGGCCGGTTTTCATGTATCAAACGATAAAATTAACGGACGAAAATTGACAGGAATGAAGGTGGATATACCGAGATTGCGACGGAGCAAAGAAATCGCCGATCCAACGGTTGGATTTCCGGAAAAACGCGTGCGAAGTTGCTGCGACGGGGCGCCAAAACGAACTTCATTTCGCGCGCGTCACGACGGGACGTCGTTCAAAACGCACGAATCGCCTCCGATACACGTTGGGGAGACGGACGACGGCCATGGGGCCTACCCCGGGGGTGCGCCCGGCCAACGGGGGGTCGGCCACGCCGACCACGTCGCCGGCGGCGGCGCGGCGGTGGCGCGGCAGCGCTGCCACAGCGCGCGCGTGGCCCCGCTGGTCGCAGCTGCTGCTGTGCTTGCTGTCGTCCACCGCACGCGCGGGGCGGCGCGGCCACTGCGGTGGCTAGGGCGGCGGGGTGGCGCGCAACTGCGGGCAAGGCGGTTGTGGTGGTGTTGGCGGAGGAGGAAGGAGATGAGGAGATGGAGGATGGTCGGGTGGAGCATGGGAGGAGGAGGAAGGAGAAAGCTGGGGTGTTGGTCGACGGCCGACGGCGCAGCGGAGGCCGGCCAGGGGAGGTCGGGGGAGGTGAGGTGATGATGGCTGGAATGGTGGTGGTGGCAGATTGGTGTGGAGGTGGTGGTTGTTGAAGACCATGGTGATGGTGGTGATGAAATGAAGTGAGGAGGAGAAGATGGAGAGAAGGAGCTGTGGGAGGTTGTCGTCGGTGGAGTGGGGTGGCCGACGGCCAGGGGTGAGGAGGAGGAAGTCGAGTGAAGGAGGAGGGGGTCGGGTTCACTGCTGTAGGAGTTGTTGTAGTAGTTTTGAAATGAAAAGGATAGGGAGGAGAGAGAGAATAGGATAAAGGAAACAATTAATGAGAGAGAGAAAGAGAGGATAAGAGAGAGGGATGAAAAAGTTGATCCCCACAATTTTAGGGCCGGCCACATGGCCAAGGGGGATTGTGGGGAATGAATGGTCATGATTAAATGGGAGGGAAAATCAAATGGCCAGAAATTAATTGCTAAATGGGTCATTCCAATAGGGATTAAAATAAATGAAAATTTCCTATTAAATAATAAAAATAGATGAAATGAGAAATTGATATTTTTGGACAATAAATATGAGGGTGTCCCGATGGAGGGCAACATGGAGCTGGACTGGGCTCGGTGGAGCCGGATTGGGCGAAAATCGGACATCGAGCAAAAATAGAATTAAAAATAGGCGTTGATGATCATGTGCAAATAAGTAGCACATGGGAATTCTAATGAATGGGACACAAGTGGCGGACGGATAGTTGGCTCAAAGTGGGCCATGTCCATAGTTGGGGCTGACAGGTTTTGGTCGACAGGGGACCCACAAATCAAGTTGGAAAATGAATGTGACGCCGTGGCGTGAAATAAAATTGGGTCACGCGTCGGGAAAGTTGTGCGAATCAAATGGAGCCCAAAATGACATGAATGAGTGGGAAACGAAGGTCATGGGTGACGAGCGTCTCGAGTAGATCATCAATGAGGAGTTGGTTTCAAGGAAATGACTGGTTTGGCGCTTCCAATTTAAATGTCATGGTAACGCGCTGAAAATGATCAAGGAAAAGAGTGGGAAAATAAATATCAACAAAATGGTCTAAGCCGACCCGAAGTTCAACGAAGCAGAAAGAGCACAAGAGAACAAGTTTGGATGGGACACTATATACCGTCATGAAGGTAATCGTGTCCACTCCAAAACTCGTGAAGAGGATTTCCAGAATTGAACATCCCTGATACTCCAAATATTAATGGCACGAAAAAGGCACACTTAAGGAAAATAATTCAATAAATTATTTAATGAAACTAATAAATCAGAAAATAAAAAAAAATCAACCCGAAATTCAGGGTGCTCACAAGGTATCTTTCAAATCCTGGAAAGGTACATTAGAGTGCGGTTAAGTAGATTCTACGATACCTTCAGGGCGCTGCCGATTAGAGACTTTCTTTTGGTGGTGACGAGCCGAAGCTGGTTGGATGTACCGATGCTGATATGGCTGGAGATGCAGACACGAGGCGATCGACTTCGGGCTATGTGATGATGTTTGCTGGAGGAGCGGTATCATGGCAGTCGTGGTTGCAGAAGTGTGTTGCCTTGTCGACGACAGAGGCGGAGTACATTACGGCAATGGAGGCTTGCAAGGAGTTGCTTTGGATGAAAAAGCTATTACAGGAAATGGGGCTGAAGCAAGAGCAGTATACTTTGCTTTGCGATAGTCAGAGTGCTATTCACCTTGAGAAGAATCAGACCTTACATAGCCGGTCGAAGCACATCGAGACTCGGTATCATTGGATACGGGATATGGTTGAAAAGAAGGACGCGAAGCTTGAGAAGGTTGATACAGATAATAACGGAGCAGATATGTTCACCAAGATTCTACCAAGGGAAAAGTTTGAGTTCTGCAGGCAGATCGTTGGAATGACGATCCCCTCCATATAGTTCTGAAGAGGGAAATGTGTTGGAGTGGGTGGGGTTCCCAAACCTATGTGGAGAAGAACCCGGAGTGCGACGAGCGCCGTCTGTATGTCATAGAAGTTCGGGGAGGTGACGAGGCCATACGGAGACGAAGGAGAAGCTCGGGAGCCATCATAGGACATCCTGGAACCAAGGGGGCCGAACTCGGGCCGAGTTCTGTCCCAGGCCGAACTCTGGCCGAGTTCTGCCCATTGGTGTCAAGAACCTTTCTAGAACGCCCACACAGAGTTCTGGCCGAACTCTATGTCGTCGGGCTAAGGCTAATTTTAGGATATTTTTTATACCATTGGATCATATCCTACGGTCCAGATTTTACTGCAGGATTAGGGGGTTTACATATGGTTTTTCCTAACCCTAATCACAGACAATGGAGCGAAAAAGAAAGAACAAGGAGGCAAGAGTGCCATTGCAACTTTGGGAGAGAAGAAGGAGGATTGAAGATCTTTTTCGAAGGAGGATCATGTTCGGGTAATCTCTACTCGTCGTCTTTGTTCTTCGTAGCCTTGTAATCAATATTTCTTGCTTCCAAGTGTTGTGGGGATCCGTCTAGGATCGGGAGAAGTTTGTAGAGGGTGTACTCCTTTACTTCATTAGTGAAGGCTTTTCAAGGGTTGGACTCCGATCGTCCCGTAGTTTTTTCCCGTAAGGGTTTTCCATATCAAAAATTTCTATGTCTGCGTGGATTGTGTTTTAATGTTTGGTTTGTGTGTTGTATTGCTCGGTTCTCTCGTAGGTACTCTCTAGTTTGGGGAAAGGTTTTCGTGCTTCTTTTCCAACAAAATAGTGCGGGATTTCAACAAAGCAGGTGGAAGGAAAGGCTGCCTCAAACTGGACCTGCGAAAAGCATATGACATAGTGAACAGAGAATTTATATGATCAGGCTTACTCAGTGTGGGATTCACGAGCTAGTGGGTTGACAGGATCAGGACTTGCATCACGACGCCTACATTTTCTATCCTCATCAAAGGTCAACCTCATGGATACTTTGGTTGCAATCGGGGACTCCGACAAGGTGATCCATTATCACCTTATCTATTTACTATGGTGATGGGATATTATACCTGTATGATGGACCTTGCTGCACATCAAAAGGCTATTACTCCACTTTACCGTCGGATAGAGATGAGGACACCTCATCTATACCAATGACCTATTAGTTTTCATAGAGCCGAATGAGATGGGCATAGCAGCATTGAACAAGATCCTGGAAGACTTTGGCACTCTTTCTGGGTTATGTCAAGGAAAAGAGTCACATCTATTTCAATAGAGACTACCCATTGCAAGAGCACTGGTCGGCTCTACTGGGATAGAGAAGGGCACCTTACCAGTTTGGTATTTTGGCTTACCTCTGACCGTCAATTACGTACGACACTCGGATTGTAATGGGTTGATACAGTATGTTCAAAACAAATTAGACGGGTGGCAGTCACAATTACTTTCCTTTGGGGGTCGTATTGAGCTGATTTGGGCTGTCATCACGGCTATAACAACTTACTGGCTGTAAGCGATATGTGTACCTACTAATACTATCCAGCAAATTGAAAGGCTATGCGCCAGCTTTGTTTGGAGAGGAGGGCTACATTCCATAACTTTAGAGGAGTTATGCCAGACTAAGGAGGAAGGAGGGGTCAGCCTATAGAGCTTGCGGGTGCTTCAGGACATGGCCACGCTAAAAATGGCTTGGATATTCTTGGGGGGCCGGTCCAGTTGGGCCACTTGGATGCGAAATAAATACTTGAAGTCTAATAACTTCTGAGTTCAAGCGGTGGACAACAATTTCTCTGTCACTTTTAAAAATATTCTGAGGATTCGACCAATGCTGAAGAGGCTTATAAATCGGTCCATACACGACGGGCGAGACACCAGCTTATGGATGGATCCTTGGCTCAACCACCATAGCATAATTGACAAGATGGATAGCCAGCTTACGAACTAGTAGGAAGTATGGAAGGCCTCAATGTACTTATATAGTATGGAGAGTGTCATACAGAATCCAGACAAGTGGGTCAATAGTTTGCGGATGAAATCACTAACATTCTGATTGATAAAGAAGTAGCTAGAGATCATTGGGTATGGGAAGGGACTCCGAATGGTGAATTTAGCAGTAGAGTTGTATATGAACAACTGCGAACGCGGTACACAAAAGTTGATTGGGCGGAGATAGTGGACTAAGGGAGCGGCTACCAAATTGCAACTCTGCACCTACAAAGCCATCCGGGATCGACTTCTCACTCGGGTTAGACTGGCACAGTTTGATATACCGATACCAAGTTTGCACTGTGTACTATGCGGATATGGTACGGAGTCTCGGGACCACATCTTCTTCCAATGTACGTTCACGAGTTTCTTTTAGCAGAAAGGCAGGAGCAAGTCGGCATACTTTCTACTGCTAGAGTTGGGTTACAGGAAATATTTGAAGAGATAGCAGCTCTGAAGACTAGAAGCCAACCAACTTACAGAAGAGCCCAAATGCGACTTTAGCAGCAGTTTAGCATGTATGGCACGAAAGAAACAGGCGAATATTTGAAGGAAAGGCAACAACCATCTGTGGCATACTCAACAACATTGAGTATGACCTCAGATGTCTTGGAGGACAGTAGCTGAACTTGTTTTATTAGCCCTTGATGAGTGTATGATGTAAAACTTCTATATAGATATCAATAAAGAACCCGTTCTTCAATATATATATATATATATATATATATATATATATATATATATATATATGAAGCAAGGGTAATTAGTTTCAAGAATCGCTCCCACTGGGATTCGAACTCCTGACCACTCGGGCCGCATGCCTCACCACTACCACTAGGCTAGGGGTCATTAGCTATATATGTGTTTGTGTGTGTGTGTGTGTATATATGTATGTGTGTGTGTGTGTGTGTGTATGTGTGTGTGTGTGTGTGTGTGTGTGTGCATATTTTTTTTGTATGTACACACACACACACACACACACACACACACACACACACACACACACACACACATATATATATATATATATATATATATATATATATATATATATATATATATATATATATATATGTTTATTTAGAATAGCATGTATTAGGTCACTCTAAATTAGGTTGGTCATGGGTTTGGCAACAACTAGGAAACCTAGATAAGTATTGAAGTTTTGACTAGTTTAGGTTAGGATTGGGTTAAAAACAAGGGGCCATAGGTGCACCCACTTGAACCCAAACTAATAAGGAGTGTAGGGACCTAAAATATGCTGGTTGGAATAGGTTTGAGCAACTACACCTAGCTAACATAGTAGCATGTCCAGGTCTTGGATTTTTGGCCAAGTAGGGGTTCAAACACCAACTAGTGGGTAGTTACCACTATACCCACTCTACTTTTCTTTATGGACTTCAAGTACCATCTCCTACCTTCATTTCTCAACTTCTTTCCACATTTCCATTCTTCTCCCTATTCACTCCTCTTCCCCAAGAAGATCCTAGTCGAAATTCATCCTTAGTCTAGGCTGAAGTCAAGGGCATTGTGGTCGTGTTTTGCTCATCAAAACCTAAGGTAATGAAGCCCCAACTACTTTCCTACATCTTAAATTTATTCTCCTATATTTTTTTCCTTGAAAAAAATCTCATTTGTACCTCATAATCCCATCGAAACACAACCTCCTTCAGGGTTGAATTCATAAGATTTGTCGGAGTATTTTGCTCTCATAAACTCAAGGTAAATTTGTCAAAAAAAAACTTCTCTACAGTTACTTATATATTAGTGATCATTTTTCCTTCATTTCAATTCTTCTTTTTATTTTTGCCCTCTCCACTCAAGTCCACACTTGGCCGACCTTCCTTTGTGGTTAGGTTGAATTATAGGTTAAAAGTTGGGAGTGTATACACCATTTTTCCTAAGTTAGTACAATCAAACTTTTGATCACTCAAACCCTTACATATTCCCTATATTCCCCCTTTTACTTCTGCATTTATGCCCTATTTATGCAAGAAGTATGTCACTTCCGTAGTGTACTTGTTGAACATCAATTCTGTCCAATTTTATTCTAAGAGGTAAGTTACCTTTCTAAACATCTCTTTATGACCTATAACTTTAGGACACATTAACCAATACATGTACCTAGGTAAAAACTCTAATAAAACCTACTAATACCTAATTTAGACTTGCTAGTTAGCTCTACAAAATTTTGAATTCAGAATTGTATTTCTAAGTTGTGCATGGAATCGAAATGTTTAACCTATGGAATATGTAGTATCCATGCATGATTATTTTATACCATACTTGCCTAGTTAAATATCATGAATTCTATTTTATTATTTGAGCCCTAATTCATGTTATTATATGACCAAACTCATGCCTTAATGAGTAGTATTCAGATTTGGGTTTTGACAAGTTATGCATGACTAGCCAACTAGTTTGAGTCATCTGTTGTTTGTGATAACTATCAATAACTACGCCAATATTTTTGTATGATATTTACCCTTAAAAGAATGTTTTAAAACCCTTTTATACTATATATATATATATATATATATATATATATATATATATATATATATATATATATATATATATATATATATATATATATATATATATATATATATATATTGTAACTCCACCTTCCTGAAATTTAAAAATTTTCCTTTAGCCTTACCTTATCTTGATTTAACAATTTAAAAAAATTTTAAATACCTTAAATATATGTGGGTTAAATTAATTTACTGATTTCTAGTTGTGTTGAGCTAACCAATTCCTTTCCAGCCATTCCTGAAAGCCCTATGTAAAAATCCATTTCGAATTTCTGGACTTGGGCATTCCTTAAGCCTTTCAGCTCATAAACCTATTACTGATTGGGCCAAACCCAAGAAGCCCGCAATCATGTCCTTAAATCCCATAGAGAGGTTTGCTCTCTTCACTGCTGAGCTTAATTCAATTGAAGTTTTTCAAATCCTGGAATCTAACGGCCATGGCAAGAGCAGCCATGTGCTCTAACCGAATTGCCAGAGGAGAGAGTGGGGATTTTTCGTTAGCAGTGACCTATTTCTCACGCTACCCAGCCTATTTAACATCTCATCTCCTTCCTCTTTCTCTTCACCATCACACCATTGTTCCTACAACCCTCTCCATTTCTTCAACCATTCCTTCTTCCTGCCGAAACTCTGATCAAATTGGCCATGGCAATTCTGTATGACTCTGAGGAAGGAAGGCAATGCCAGATCCACTCCTCCTCTCCTTCAAATTGACATCTGGAGTAAGGAAGTTTTGATCGGTTCTTTTAGATCTAGGATTTGAAATCTGGTAATTAATATTTCCTTCTTAATTTGTAGATTGAATCTGTTCTTCCTCTTGGGGAATCGATGAACCATGGAGAGCCTTTACAGTTTCTTTTGATTCATTTATCTTAGGTAAATGATCCATTACTTTACAATTACTCTAGGTTTGAGAATCTACATTCGAAATATCAACTCAGTTCCTTGCAGGTCCTCAAATCGATTTTATTGTTCAACATCTATTTGGTCGAATTCCCCTGTCTTTTCGTTTCAACAATTTGAGGTGAGGATTACTTTCGTTCCATTTTTCCTTGAATCATTGATTGTTTCGATTTCATTTTTCCTTTGAATCCTGGTGATGGAAATTGTAGATCGAGAATCAAGAATTTTAGTTTAGCCTAGATACTGTGTTTCTCCTCATCAATTATCGAGCAGGTGAATTGAATCTGGATTCTCGATTTCTTATCAGACTAATTTTGTTGAGTCGAGTCATTGAGTCTTGTTGGATCCTTTTGTCTAGTATTCGAACAGAGGAACATAGCATTGGACAGTAGGGAATTGGGCTCCAACTACTATCAGAGTTGTTCTTTTGGGAAGAGGTAAATTCTAAATCTAAGTATTAAATTTTCCTATAAGTAAGGTTAGTTTTCCTTGATTGTACATACAGGATAAATATAGGCTGTTAGATAGGAAGTAGCTAGGAAGAGATTTAGTCCTGTAGCTTTGCAGCTGCTGTTTGTAATGGGTTAAATCCCTATGTGAGTGTCTATTCTGGACATGTACTGCACCACTGGGATATAGAGATTTTGATCCTGACATCTAAAACTGATCCCAGTTGAAGTTTTAGGAATCAGAATAGGGTTCAGACCTTATATCTTGATCTCAGTCCTAGGTTGACAGTTAGAACCTAAGAACATCTAGTTATCAGTGTTTTCATTGATACTCTTAAGTGTAATCTGAATTTAACTCCTGTGAAATGCATTGGACTGAAGAATATTACCAAACCCTGTAGACTGAACTCTAAGAACTGTAAACCTTTCCATCCCTTTCCTGTATCATAAAGAAGTTAGGTATGGTAGCTTGTTAGAAATATTTGATTGATAGGAATATTTACCTGTTAGTATTTTCATTAGAAATTGGACAATCAGGTTTGGATTTACATTCCATTATGGGTGATCTTTAACCTGAGGAGTATAGCTCAGGATACAGAGTATGTTAGACTGTATTTAGACTGTCATGTTCAGTTTAAATTGACTGAATGGATGATTCAGGACATTCTCTCTAAACTGTACAATAACTAATTTTATCAAGTTTTGAACAAGGATTGATAATATCAGTTATGTTCAAAACTGATGAGGGTTGTTCTGAAATATCAGTTGCTAATACTCCTACAATGGAATCTGGAATTTATACTTGACTTGAGATTATGATACCAGGACTGTTGCAGTAGGAAGGAGTTCAGGAATTTCCTGAGATCGAGTAGCAGGTGCAATCAGTCTTCACATTACCTTGATTGGTTAATTCCTGATGGATATATCTGAATGAAGTATAGGACTGTAGTTGGGGTTCACTGATAAACCTCAGTTGAATCACAAATTGTGTACTATCCTAAATCTGGATTGAGGAATTATCAATTCTTGCATGAGCTAAATCAGGAAAATCAGTGAAAAAGTAGAGTTTAGTTGGAGGATATCCTTAGTTTTATTGTAGAGGACTGTCAACCTGATTTTGTATGAGATGCATTATAGGAACAGTCCCTTTACAAACCTGGGAAGTTTGAGCTATGGTGAAAAGTAGAATATAGGATTAAGAACCATTGTAGACAGTCAACTCTTACTAGCTAGGTACTCAGTTCAGTACATATTTAATGTGTGTCTAATCATGATCAATTTGTTACCTTGTCTATATAATATTCAGTTTACCCATAATGAGGGTATTACATATTAATGTTCTAGAATGGGCAGAGACTCTGAACTTGTAATCTGAACCAATTTGGTAGGTTTCAAGTTCACTGTCTTGATGCATCTAAAATATTAATAAATATTACTATTAGAGTGTAATAGATTACTTCATGACTAGGTCATGGTTGGGCTTTGTCCTAGTTTATAAGAATAGGTTGGAGTTGGCAAAATAAGACTAAAGATTATGTTAGACTAGAACCTTACTCTCATTGTAGACTTATCAACTTGTACTCATTATTTTCCTACAGGAGGATACCTAGCTTTATTATCTACTTGTGCTTTCCTGGAGCAAGGCAAGTACACTCTACGGTTTTGTACTTTACATTATCTTTCCTGTACTTCCTTGAGTGACACAATTGCAACACGACATGTTCTTTCTGGTGCTCTTGTTCTCTTGTGCTTATTACTTGTATCTGGGGAGGGAAAATATACTATCTATGTGACCAATCCCAAGTAACAACTCAGGTGTGTTTTAGCTTAGACCCCGTATCGTGCACGCGGGTCCTAAGTCACCATTCATGTGCTTTCAGGTGCTTTCATGTGCTTACCCTAGCCGGTCACATATTTAGTTATATTTCAAATGCATTACACACATGTTCAGGAGATTTCCTTGTACTTATTTCTTGTGATATCATGTTCTTTCAGGTGCTTACATATCATGTTCATTCATGCTCTTACATTCATGTTCTTTCATGTACTTTACCCTGTTCTTCATGTACTTATTCACCTGTATTTTCCTGTACTTTCTATGTTCCCTTGTACTTCATTTCATGATGTCTTGTTCATTACCTAGAATTGTACTTGCTCCGCTCCTGACTGGATATGTTATGATAGGTGAGATGGAGGCTTTGTGTGACACATACTATGGACAGGATACTGCCTTCCCTTCTGAGCCAGCTGGAGCTGCTTGTGACCTAGAGGCCGCAGAGGCCTAGTACTTCATTTAGTTTCCATTTATCTTTCCATGTATTGAGACTAGCAGACTCTTATAGTTGAATTGTAATAAATTCAGATATTGTATCTTTACTCTGGATATGGGGACACATTTATAGATGCTGTGATTTCATACATGTTCATATTTATCTGGTTAGTTTCCCTAGATTGGTACAGCTTACTTTGTTGTGTTTAACAACAAAGGCTGGGTGAGTCCGACTCGTATCCGATTATTCGGGAGCGGGTCGTGACATGTTTTTAGTGGTGGCCCATGCAGGTCTATCCTAATAGTACCTAGGTATTAGAGTACTATTGGGGGACTTGATTACACTAGGGAAACTTGATCACAGCATAGGAAAATCGGAAAATAAGGGTATATCAGGTATATCAGGTGTATCAGGTATTTTGATATTCTATAAACACTTGTTGTATGTAGGTCTAGGTTATTTTAACAGTTCTCTGTTTTGCAGATAGTTCAAAAGCATGCGACACCAGAACTGTCAATTCACCTGCACTTGACGTTTTTGAGCTTCCACTACCTTCTATCACTCTACTATCCCCATGGGTAGTACGTAGTTGACGGAGACGTCTGAAGGGTCCCTTGACAACCAGAGAAAGCAGGCCACCCTTTCCAAGTCAGACATGTGGATACACTCTCCGAGCCAAGAAGGACTTCTGATTTCCAGACGCTCAGACACTTGGACTTTTTTGACACCAAGCGCATATCTTGCACCAGAGAGCCGATCGAGAACCTGAAGCCGCCACTGAAGATCATCTCAGCATGTGAGGATCCGACTTCTCTGAAGATTAGAGCCACCAGCCTGGGGATTCAGAATATAACGCAGACAATGGAACGAAACCGGAAGCTGAAGCTCATAAAAGACATGAAGATTTATGACAAAGACAACAACTACCCTGGACCCGCAAAGCGTCACAACACTCAGTCAGCGTTTCTTCGGTCACACCACCAGTCACATCATCAGGAGCAGATCTCAGCACGCCAGCAGCCATATATTCATGCCAGAGCCCTGCACTTCAGCCCCAGCGGGAGATCCAGATTCAGATCCAGCCGACGATCATTTACAATTTCTGCCATATCTCAGGATGCCACTATGAAGAGTGCTGCAAAAGACGGAGGCTATACTATACTACGGATCGCCTGCCCACCAAGTCAAGACTGCTGGAAAACGTTGATCACACTGCCCGAGAACAAGCGCGAGGAGCATCAGACTACTGCAAAAGGGAACCACCTTCTCAGAATCAGCAAACACATGGAGCACTGCCACAAGGATCAGCCTATATCAGGACAACTGAAGAATTGAAGTGATTCTAGTCCCGGAGAAACACTGAAGATAGATTGAAGACAGAAGATTTCTTTTGCATGGTTGGAAAAACCATGTATCTTGATTAATAATCCAATTTTCCCTTAAATTCCTCCTAACACATTGATCATTTCTTGAAACTTCTTGTTCCTATTTTGGAACCTTGATTGATGTCCGAAACTTATTTCAAGATATTGTTTCATATTCGACAAACTTGTTTCAGACCCACAATTCGACATTTGTTTGAAATCTATTATTCGATACCATTTGCACATTCATTTATGACCTTGTTTCCTAGTGATGGCTCCTAGTTGTAAATTTTGTTCTTTTATCAAACTTCGTGTTAATTAAGATTTAATTCCTACTCGAGACTTATTTCGAAACCCTGTTCCTCATTCGAAGTATTATTGGTGCTTCGCCCTATTTAGGACATTGTTGAGGATACCTTTGAGGGTTTTGAAGATTTTGTTTCTTACTCGAGACTTGTTTCCTCATTCATGACTTTGATTTTCTAGTCGAGAGTTGCTGGTCCACTATTTTTGTTTCGATCTCGTTTCCTATCCAAGCTTTTGCTTGTTTTATGGATACTTGTTCTTACTCGTTTATTGCTATTCTGTTTGCTAATCGAACTTGTACTATTCAGAATTATTCCTACTTGAAATATCATTCTGAAACCTTGTTTGAACCTTCGCTTCTATTGATGCTTGTTTTGAGATTCTATTTCCCATTCTTGACTTTATTCGAGACTTGCTCTCTATTTACGATTTTGTTGTTGAGATTCGCTTGTTTCATGTTTACAATCCAATACCTTGTCTCCTATTAGAACCTGTTTTCTAGTCACTATTCTAAACCTTGTTTCCTCGTTAAGATTTTCTATTTTGAGATTTTATTTCCTAATCACGACCTTGTTGATACTTGATTTTTTCACTGTATACCTTATTGGGGAATTCATTTCAATTCAAGCTTTGCTCGAGATTTCATTTTTTTTTCAAGATTTTATTGAAACTTATTTCTAGTGCGGAATTTTATTTCTTATTTTTAAACTTGTCTTCTATCTGATACCTTGCCTCAGTTCGTCCTTCGAGACTCTGTTATCCTTTCGGGATAACGTTCCATATGTGGAATCTTGTTACCATTCCAGATATCAGTTG
The DNA here is from genome assembly GCA_029216955.1 of Iris pallida. Lineage (NCBI taxonomy): Eukaryota > Viridiplantae > Streptophyta > Magnoliopsida > Asparagales > Iridaceae > Iris > Iris pallida. Next base: position 29,663,695 of record JANAVB010026999.1, on the reverse strand, counting down.
ATATTCCGTCATAATTTGAAACTTTGTCCTGTCTGAAATTTTAAATCTCTCTGGCTGCCCTTTTGTACTCACTGATCGGATCCCTTGTCATTTTTAGTACATAATAAACTCATGTATTCTAACAGTCAGGTAATTTCACCATTTTCGTGACTTGGACTATTGAAATTCATTTTGAATTCCTTAAAACTCTTTTGAAATTCCTAGGGATAAAGTCGAGAGGCTATTCGATGACCTACTATGGCATGACAGTTGCGCGCTGCAGCCATTAGCTGGATTATGGAGACTGAGGGTTCACTGCAGCCAGTAGCGCACTGGCGAGGCAGGAACTCTAAGTTGAAGTAATTTCAGACACCCATAGGTTTTCGAGGATTGTCGAGACTTGTCATATTCTTCATATCTTGATCTCTTGGGTTGTTTCGTCAATGATTGTTGGAAAATGGATAAGGTTGATAGAGTATTTGGAGACATATTGTTATTTGAGTCACGGAGCCGAAAGTCCACTGCAGTCAGATACATACTGGCGGGGTAGGGATTCTAAGCAAAGTGATTTCAGATACCAATATGTTCTTGGATATTCTGGAGACTATAATCCCTTTTTCATATGATTATTGGTTTTCGAGAATCACAAATCCTTGCATGTTCCCCCTGATTTGATACTGTATCTCCTGAGTATTTCGTACGTTCCTCAAATCAACCCTTGCTAATTACCTTCTAGTATTGTATCGTTAGATCATTGATTTTTCTCAAATTATACATTGCCAGATTTTGATTCCATACTTCGTTTGTGTCTTGTCTAAATTTTGATCTTAAATCATGTCTGTCTGACCATGATTTTTCTATCTTGTGCTAGCCACCTGTGTTAAACTATCGATTTTTGATCGTACTTAATATTTGTGTCTTCATAATGTTGCTCCTCTAAGTTGAAAATTCATCCCACTTCGTGACTATTTGATCCTCAACCTTTGTCAAAGCGTGATATCCCAAACTTCTTGTGTATACTTGGACTCAAGGCTCAGAGCGTCGTGGATCGACGGAAGCACTAGGCGGACAACAGCAGATGATCACCAGAGTTCGCAGCTAGAAGCAGAGTGTTCCTGAAGAATCTCGTCGACCAGAGGCACCATTCGTTTTGGCAGAGGCGGGAAGCTCAGTCCGAGGTACATCGGGCCTTTCGATGTGACAGCACGGATTGGCGAGGTGGCGTATCGACTAGCGCTTCCAGCTAGCTTGGAGGGAGTACACAGCGTCTTCCACGTATCTCAGCTTCGACGTTACATTCCAGACCCGAGCCATGTAGTGGACTATTCTGAGCTGGAGGTGGGCCCGAGCTTGACCTACGAGGAGCAGCCAGTAGAGATCTTGGACCGGAGGGAGAAGCGACTGCGGAACCAGACCTTTCCTCTTGTCCGTGTCATGTGGAGACACCACTCTCCGGGAGAGTCCACATGGGAGCGCGAGGATGAGATGCAAGAGCGCTACCCTACATTGTTCACTTGATTGTATTCTTGTATTTTGAATCTCCAATTTCCAATAAATATTTCGGGGTGTTTCGTAAATCAATTTCGGAGTATTTTTGAATTTCGAGGGCGAAATTTTTCAAGGGGGAGGTATTTGTAACTCCACCTTCCTGAAATTTAAAATTTTTCCTTTAGCCTTACCTTATCTTGATTTAACAATTTAAAAAATTTTTAAATACCTTAAATATATGTGGGTTAAATTAATTTACTGATTTCTAGTTGTGTTGAGCTAACCAATTCCTTTCCAGCCATTCCTGAAAGCCCTATGTAAAAATCCATTTCGAATTTCTGGACTTGGGCATTCCTTAAGCCTTTCAGCTCATAAACCTATTACTGATTGGGCCAAACCCAAGAAGCCCGCAATCATGTCCTTAAATCCCATAGAGAGGTTTGCTCTCTTCACTGCTGAGCTTAATTCAATTGAAGTTTTTCAAATCCTGGAATCTAACGGCCATGGCAAGAGCAGCCATGTGCTCTAACCGAATTGCCAGAGGAGAGAGTGGGGATTTTCCGTTAGCAGTGACCTATTTCTCACGCTACCCAGCCTATTTAACATCTCATCTCCTTCCTCTTTCTCTTCACCATCACACCATTGTTCCTACAACCCTCTCCATTTCTTCAACCATTCCTTCTTCCTGCCGAAACTCTGATCAAATTGGCCATGGCAATTCTGTATGACTCTGAGGAAGGAAGGCAATGCCAGATCCACTCCTCCTCTCCTTCAAATTGACATCTGGAGTAAGGAAGTTTTGATCGGTTCTTTTAGATCTAGGATTTGAAATCTGGTAATTAATATTTCCTTCTTAATTTGTAGATTGAATCTGTTCTTCCTCTTGGGGAATCGATGAACCATGGAGAGCCTTTACAGTTTCTTTTGATTCATTTATCTTAGGTAAATGATCCATTACTTTACAATTACTCTAGGTTTGAGAATCTACATTCGAAATATCAACTCAGTTCCTTGCAGGTCCTCAAATCGATTTTATTGTTCAACATCTATTTGGTCGAATTCCCCTGTCTTTTCGTTTCAACAATTTGAGGTGAGGATTACTTTCGTTCCATTTTTCCTTGAATCATTGATTGTTTCGATTTCATTTTTCCTTTGAATCCTGGTGATGGAAATTGTAGATCGAGAATCAAGGATTTTAGTTTAGCCTAGATACTGTGTTTCTCCTCATCAATTATCGAGCAGGTGAATTGATTCTGGATTCTCGATTTCTTATCAGACTAATTTTGTTGAGTCGAGTCATTGAGTCTTGTTGGATCCTTTTGTCTAGTATTCGAACAGAGGAACATAGCATTGGACAGTAGGGAATTGGGCTCCAACTACTATCAGAGTTGTTCTTTTGGGAAGAGGTAAATTCTAAATCTAAGTATTAAATTTTCCTATAAGTAAGGTTAGTTTTCCTTGATTGTACATACAGGATAAATATAGGCTGTTAGATAGGAAGTAGCTAGGAAGAGATTTAGTCCTGTAGCTTTGCAGCTGCTGTTTGTAATGGGTTAAATCCCTATGTGAGTGTCTATTCTGGACATGTACTGCACCACTGGGATATAGAGATTTTGATCCTGACATCTAAAACTGATCCCAGTTGAAGTTTTAGGAATCAGAATAGGGTTCAGACCTTATATCTTGATCTCAGTCCTAGGTTGACAGTTAGAACCTAAGAACATCTAGTTATCAGTGTTTTCATTGATACTCTTAAGTGTAATCTGAATTTAACTCCTGTGAAATGCATTGGACTGAAGAATATTACCAAACCCTGTAGACTGAACTCTAAGAACTGTAAACCTTTCCATCCCTTTCCTGTATCATAAAGAAGTTAGGTATGGTAGCTTGTTAGAAATATTTGATTGATAGGAATATTTACCTGTTAGTATTTTCATTAGGAATTGGACAATCAGGTTTGGATTTACATTCCATTATGGGTGATCTTTAACCTGAGGAGTATAGCTCAGGATACAGAGTATGTTAGACTGTATTTAGACTGTCATGTTCAGTTTAAATTGACTGAATGGATGATTCAGGACATTCTCTCTAAACTGTACAATAACTAATTTCATCAAGTTTTGAACAAGGATTGATGATATCAGTCATGTTCAAAACTGATGAGGGTTGTTCTGAAATATCAGTTGCTAATACTCCTACAATGGAATCTGGAATTTAGACTTGACTTGAGATTATGATACCAGGACTGTTGCAGTAGGAAGGAGTTCAGGAATTTCCTGAGATCGAGTAGCAGGTGCAATCAGTCTTCACATTACCTTGATTGGTTAATTCCTGATGGATATATCTGAATGAAGTATAGGACTGTAGTTGGGGTTCACTGATAAACCTCAGTTGAATCACAAATTGTGTACTATCCTAAATCTGGATTGAGGAATTATCAATTCTTGCATGAGCTAAATCAGGAAAATCAGTGAAAGAGTAGAGTTTAGTTGGAGGATATCCTTAGTTTTATTGTAGAGGACTGTCAACCTGATTTTGTATGAGATGCATTATAGGAACAGTCCCTTTACAAACCTGGGAAGTTTGAGCTATGGTGAAAAGTAGAATATAGGATTAAGAACCATTGTAGACAGTCAACTCTTACTAGCTAGGTACTCAGTTCAGTACATATTTAATGTGTGTCTAATCATGATCAATTTGTTACCTTGTCTATATAATATTCAGTTTACCCATAATGAGGGTATTACATATTAATGTTCTAGAATGGGCAGAGACTCTGAACTTGTAATCTGAACCAATTTGGTAGGTTTCAAGTTCACTGTCTTGATGCATCTAAAATATTAATAAATATTACTATTAGAGTGTAATAGATTACTTCATGACTAGGTCATGGTTGGGCTTTGTCCTAGTTTATAAGAATAGGTTGGAGTTGGCAAAATAAGACTAAAGATTATGTTAGACTAGAACCTTACTCTCATTGTAGACTTATCAACTTGTACTCATTATTTTCCTACAGGAGGATACCTAGCTTTATTATCTACTTGTGCTTTCCTGGAGCAAGGCAAGTACACTCTATGGTTTTGTACTTTACATTATCTTTCCTGTACTTCCTTGAGTGACACAATTGCAACACGACATGTTCTTTCTGGTGCTCTTGTTCTCTTGTGCTTATTACTTGTATCTGGGGAGGGAAAATATACTATCTATGTGACCAATCCCAAGTAACAACTCAGGTGTGTTTTAGCTTAGACCCCGCATCGTGCACGCGGGTCCTAAGTCACCATTCATGTGCTTTCAGGTGCTTTCATGTGCTTACCCTAGCCGGTCACATATTTAGTTATATTTTAAATGTATTACACACATGTTCAGGAGATTTCCTTGTACTTATTTCCTGTGATATCATGTTCTTTCAGGTGCTTACATATCATGTTCATTCATGCTCTTACATTCATGTTCTTTCATGTACTTTACCCTGTTCTTCATGTACTTATTCACCTGTATTTTCCTGTACTTTCCATGTTCCCTTGTACTTCATTTCATGATGTCTTGTTCATTACCTAGAATTGTACTTGCTCCGCTTCTGACTGGATATGTTATGATAGGTGAGATGGAGGCTTTGTGTGACACATACTATGGACAGGATACTGCCTTCCCTCCTGAGCCAGCTGGAGCTGCTTGTGACCTAGAGGCCGCAGAGGCCTAGTACTTCATTTAGTTTCCATTTATCTTTCCATGTATTGAGACTAGCAGACTCTTATAGTTGAATTGTAATAAATTCAGATATTGTATCTTTACTCTGGATATGGGGACACATTTATAGATGCTGTGATTTCATACATGTTCATATTTATCTGGTTAGTTTTCCTAGATTGGTACAGCTTACTTTGTTGTGTTTAACAACAAAGGCTGGGTGTGTCCGACTCGTATCCGATTATTCGGGAGCGGGTCGTGACATATATATATATATATATATATATATATATATATATATATATATATATATATATATAAATATATATAAGACCAAAGTCCGTGGACTAAAGCCACCCAGTCGGCTTTGGCCCGAGAACCGTGGACAAACGCCACCCGGCCGCCCTCGTTGGGGCTCGATCCTGAGACCTCCCCCCAACATGCCAATAGTCTTACTGCTAGACCACGTGCCTTTGGCATATATATATATATATATATATATATATATATATATATATATATATATATATATATATATATATATATCCAACATGCCAACGGTCTTACTGCTAGACCGCGTTCCATTGGCAAATATAATATATATGTTTGTGTGTGTGTGTGTGTGTGTGTGTGTGTGTGTGTGTGGCTTTAATTTTAGCCTTAGGTTAGTACTAGTACATGTCAAAACCAATTTCCTAAAGCTTAGTTAAATATCCTATGAGCGACGATTCTAATTTTGGGTAAATGTGTATAACTGCACACCTTATCTAGATAAAGACTTAGTCTTAATCATAATTGCTTATTGTAAATCTACTATATTTTATATTCTAGTTATATTTAAGTTCAAGTCCATAGGCTGATCTTTTGCTCTTATCTATTTGGCCAGGCCATTTAGTCAAGTTATTTAGCCATTACCTAAAGCCCAAGTCAACCTAACTGTTAAGTCACAATCCATTTGTTTTAAGCCAAGCTCACCTTACTTTATTTGGTATTAGCCCACAAACACTTTTATTTCATAAGCCAGCAGCCCATTGAACTATTTTTTTACCCAATCTAGTTATTACTAAGGCCCATAAGACCACTTTAAGAGACAGCCTTATAAACCAGGATCCAAACCATTGTTAGAAAACCAACCAAGTATTTATTTTCCCCTTCATTTCAATAGAGCCAGTCCAAAACCTATTTAGCCAGGCCCACAAATTTGAAGCCAACCATTTAACCCTTAGATACAGCCCAATTGTAAGCCCAATAACCTGTTTGTTAGTTGACTAAAGCTCAGAACCTAATCTGATCGATATATCAGTTTACTTCTTCTTCTCTAAAGAAGTCGTTCTATTGCAGAGCTCCGGCGCTCGATTGCACGTTGTGTCGGTTGCGCAATAGGGCAATCGACCATCTCCGATCTTCCTAGAGCTTTTCTGAAGTTTTCTTCCAACCGCCTTATACTAGATCATCTTCGTCTTCCCTATCTCCACTGACTTAGTATCGCCGATAACCGTTGGTCTCTGCCACCTAGCCTATAAATAGGGCTCCTCACTTTTTCCATTCTACTCTTCCACGGCGAACCCTGCTCAATTTGGTCCAGATCCCCAATTCTCCTTCCTCCGTCGAACTGCCAAGCTATGGAGGCGGTGGCCATGTCATCTAGTCGAGCTCTGTAGTGAAGACACAGAGGCCTCCGTCTTCGAGGCAGGAATGTGGAATGCAAAGTGATCCTCTCAACAGTGTTCGGTGGTCAGATGAGCGGTGGGTTGGCTTGTGGTTATAAGCGGTGATTGGTCACTTCATGTTCGATCTATCGCGTGGGCTATCGACACTATGGCGATGGCACAGTGATCACTCATTGGTACGTCCTCACTCCTCCTCTCTTCCTTCATTTAGGTGATCGAATAATGACTCAGATCGAGTCGTTTCCTTCTAGAGTAGGAACGAATCGTTGGTTACACACATCTCTGACCTTCGACATTGGGGGATCTATCGAGAAGTGAATTCTATATCTAATTATGTTTTGAACTTGGACATCTAACAGTAGGTAAGTTTTCAATAGGCTCTGGGACTTTTCCTTCTTCAGTTCCTTCAAATTCTTGATCGCAATGATCAATTAACTCCTATGATTCTCGTTTTTACTCTGTAGATTCTCTGTCTTTGATAATATGCGTGAACCAGTCTTATTTGATTTGGGGATTGGTGAATAGCAGTGTCGGACTCAGGGACCCTGGTGTTGTATGAAATAAACTTGTGCTCAGGTCGAATCTCGGTTGCTACTATGTTTAATTTGAATTTTTCTTATTGCATGGTACTTGGGGTCTAGAGACAAGGCTATGTCTAGGAGACTCAGCGAACACAAACCTTGTGTCTGTGTTGAGATGAATTGAAATTGGAGAGTCATGTTGTGGTATCAATGTACATCTGTTCTCTATAATTATAGAGCAGTTTGAATTTAAATTGTGGGTACTGTAACCTCGTCGTTGGGGGTAGGACCATTATTTGAATTTGGAGTCAACAGGGATTTGAGTATTGATAGTAATTTTAGGTGAGCATTAAGCTTGTGATCCAGAGTTAGCTTTTGATTAGCATTATATGGGAGATTGGGCATTATATGGAAGATTGGGCGGGTTAGTTATTTTGAATTAACTTACTAGAAGTTGAATGACCTAATTAGGTATCAGTAGAGACTCCAGGCTTTGGACCATATTAATCTTATTAAGTAATTCATGTGCTGAGCCAATAGGTTTAGGTGGTTCAGTCTTGGGTCAGGCTAGCCCATTGAGTTTTGTTTAAAAGGAAAAGAATCAGGAATTTAGGGCTTTGTGTGATATTGGCTTTACTAGGTATGGGAGTGATCCATAGAATTTAGAATTTAATAATTTAAGGCGGTTAGCTATAGAGTTGGCTTAAGTCATTAGAATTTGATTAGGAAGATTTTTGGGATTTTCTCTAAAAATTATGTTTCCTACTTTTTGGTGGATTTGGAAGACATTCCATTGTTCAGGAAAAGGCAAGTACTTGTAACTCAATTAAACACTTTGCATGCATATCATATTGCACATGTTTCTTGTTTCTTATTCCACTTGCTTGCATGTCATCGTGTCATGTCGTGTCGGGGAGGGAAGAATATTATAAGGCATATAGTCACCTAAGCGTGGGCGTGTACTCGCTTGTTAGTATAGAGTACATGATATACCTTATACCTATACATGACTGCTAGTATATCATTGCACTATAAAATATGCATTTTTAATTGACTGCTAGTATATAGTACATGATATGCCTTACACTAGACATGACTGATAGCATATCGTTGTTATATACCTTATCTTTGTTAGTGTAGCGTACATGGTATGCCTTACACCTATACATGCCTGCTAGCATACCATTACTCTATACTTTTGACTTGATAGCCCTACATGCTTTTCTTATGCATGATTCATGTAGCTAGTGCATATGTTAGTTATTTTCTTTATTTATCATTAGTTCTTGTTTTACTTCCTTTGATACTCTGTTGTGATTTGGTTGAGCTACTATGTACTAGGCTCTGTTTCCTGACAGGATCATTGATTACTGGTGAGATTGATCCCTTAGAGTGTTATGGCCAGTAGGGAGACCTAGCAGTGGAGCTCACTTCGGATGATGAGATGTAGATTCATGTATAGGATTGATTGGATGTATTGAGATTAAGGATGTAGCAAGTATAGGTAGTCTTTATATTCTTTACCGACATTGTACCCGGATATTCATGTATAATACTGTAATAACTGTATTGCAATCGTTGATGGGTATTAGTAGTTACATCTTCAAGTTATATCGTAATAGACACAGTGATGAGTTATATGACTACCGCTGTCAACGACAGCGTAGGCCGGACATGACTCGATTCGTACCCAATTATTCGGGAGCAGGTCGTGACATATTTTTGTGGTGGCCCATGCAGGTCTATCTAATGGTGCTTAGGACTAGAGTTCCATTAGGAGCCTGCGGAATAGGAAACTCATCACAGCATAGGCCGATGGGTGTGTATTTACTATCTATATTCTTTTCTAAATTTTTCTGTATCTCTTAATGTCCCATACAAAGTTGTAGTTATAATTCCATGACATTTGAGGATTATCTTCCTCCACCAGATCCTAACATCATTTAGGATCTAGGCCTCCTTGCTATTTAGATATTAAAGTCATATTTTCCAAACTACTCCTTTAGCAATCCTATTAATAAACCATTTCAAATTTCTCTATTGGTTTTAATCAGAATCCTACTTCTCTATCTCTATTTTAGAATCTAGAACCATTCACTATTTAAAGTTTCAACTCCTTATTTAGCAGGTTTATTGAATCTCTTAAAATAGACCTTTCAAACTTCTCCAAATTTTGGTTAAGAATCCTATTTTGATTTTCTCTAACCATTCTAAACCCAAGAATTTTATTTAGAGCTACAGAGCTCATACACTAGCTATTTGACCCAATCTTTTCTCCAAAACTTTCCATTGGCCGTAAGGAATTATTTTTCTAAAATAATTCTAGTATAGGATAATATTACCTAAACAATTCCAGGAGCCAATAACAATTCCATTCATTGGTTTCTTCCACTCAAAATTTCACCATTTCTACTCATCCTGAATCCAACTCAATTAGCCATAGTCAGATTTTTTTATTACACCGGTGTTTGTAAGCTTCTGACTTCGATCCTTGAATATCAAGGGATAGTTGGGGAACCGATGCCCTCTTGGCTTAATCCATCCTTATGATCCTTTTATTCCTACTGATAGTCGATCCCATGATTCTCAAGAACAGATATTTACACTGATACTACATGTCTTTCCTAGTGTAGTTGAATCTCCTTAGTAAATCGAAAAGCTTGCTTGGATTTGAATTATCAAGGTGCTCCTTTGAGACTCCCATGGATAAAATTGAGAGAATATTCGATGACCTATTATGGCATGGCAGCCGCGTACTGCAGCCAATTATCTGAATCATGGAAACTACGGGTCCACTGTAGCCAGCAGCGCACTGGCGAGGTATGGGCTCTAAGTCAAAGTGATTTCAGGTATGTATAGATTTTCGGATACTATTGAGACTATATCCATGTCCTGAATTTATATTGTTTGGCCTCTTTTCACCATTGGGAAACCATACCGAAATTAGTTTGATCTGTTTGATTTTGTCCTAACTTGAAGATGTTATTCCTAGCAACTCTCAGGATTACTTATAATACCATATCCAATAGGAATAAGGATTCCTCTAGAATTTCTACTTGATTTTCTCTAGAGTTCATTAGGATCATTTCAAATACCATTTGCCCAATCTCTTTCATGGCTCAAACTCGTATGTGTTGCATATGTTGTTAATAATTACATATTTTGATAGCTATAGATAAAAGCTTTGCAAATATCTATGTATACTAGATGGCTAATATATTTTTGTGGATAACTATGGACATGTCTTTATGTATATAGGGGAGCATAGATATTTATCTACCAACCCTATTAGCTCTAGTAAGGGTATCCTTGGGATCCATAGTTTCCAATAAGGTTAGATGGGTAAGGGTAGGAAGGTAGTAAAATAAGGCTATAGGTAAGCAGGTCTGGTAATAAGTTTTAAGAGGCTTTTGAGCTTATGGCTTGTCCAGAAGAAGGATGACAGAAATGTTAGTAGTCATATCGAATTTATGAAGAAGTATATATTTTTGGACTTTCATGATTAAAGACAAAAAAGGGAATTTTATGGAAGATAGAAAAATCTGTAAGTGAAAGTTTGGATAGGTTCTTTCCCAATGAAAGTGAGTGAGCTTGAGAAAAAGATGATCAAGCTGCGAAACACTCAAAGGAATTAATTTTTGAGATTTAATACATAAAGGATGGATATGACCATAACAGGACTGAAAGGGAATAGTTGTCGAGGTAATAAGACCAAGATATTAGCATACAACTCTTGGGATAGATGGATAGTGATTAAAGAAAGGAAGGATCATTGAGTTGAAATTGTCGGAAGATTCACAAATATTGAGGATTCAAATATGGATCAGATTCATGCAACAGTAAGAAAGATTTTATACATGTTTGAGATATGACAATATTTTGAGATAAGAAGATATTCAAATTTGATCTATGAGTTAGTCACTAGCTTTCAAGGGTTGAGAATTTTCGAAAACACATGGATCGATTTAATAGGAATTTTTTTAAATTGTAACCTTGATGAAGTCAGAAATGGGAGAATTGAAAGTTAATGTCTAAGGAATGATTTGATTAAGCAAATTTACAGATTATATGGAACGACTTGACAAAATTTGGTCAGATATATTCCCTGATCCCAAATAGAATTTGTTATAGTAAATGGGTAGTTACCTTAGGTTCCTTGGTACTAAGTTAGCTACCAACTTAAAAGATTAGTCTGCAGAGTGTTAATGAGATTAGTCCTTCCTACATATCATGTAACAGTATACTGAAAAGCAATGCTTTGAGTATAAGTGGGAGATTGTTAGGGTTATATACTAAAAGCATCACTTTTGTAGTAACCTTATTTCCTTAAATTTTGAATGAGAATCATATGGACAAATGTTTGCATATTGTATTTGTTGCAAGTGTTAATGCAAATGTCTGATATTCTATATTGTAGATAATATGGTGTGTGGTGTCACACAGAAGATCATATTATCAGTTCCCTATGGAGTATATAAATAGTTCACAACCTAGATGGACTTGGACAATCTGTTGGAAAGGTTGTAGTGTAATCTGGTATTAGTCTATCTTGACTATAGGTTTACACTAGTATACTTTGTGTGTATTAAAGAGAACAACCTCAAGTGGTCCTATTCAATACACACAAAGTGTACTAGTGCAAACCTATAGTCAAGATAAACTAATACCAGATTACACTACAACCTTTCCAATAGATTGTCCAAGTCTATCTAGGTTGTGAACTATTTATATACACCATAAGGATTATCATGTAAACTGCAGGTGGATTATATCCGACATGACAAATAAAGTTGAGCGGTACTACTTAAGGATAAAATATGTCGAATCAATATAGTTGTCAGTAACTTAATTTGATCGACGGACATACGATATCTTAACATGGGGAGCCAAATGAGCATATAATAAAAGGAGTCCACAAACATAATTTGGGATTAGGAAGGTAGTGCAACAATAGCTCATTAGTGGACCGAGCTATTGTTAATGGGCCTGGATTGTGTGTTCGGGCTGAACACGGGATATCCAGATCCGTTAGAAGGCCTAACCCTAATTTCTCCTCATGGTCCCTGTCGTAGCCTATATATATCCTCTATTCTCTGGCCGCCAGATTACTGATCAGAAATCTGAAACTTTCTCTAAATTCGTGATTCACGTAAGGAGAAAAAGAGAGGGCTGCCAAGGAGAAGAAAAGGTTGGGAGATCGTCGCCCACACAACGTCCAACTCGAGGAAGGAATACGTGCAGAAGATCTTGGGGTCGTCCGCTCGAGATTGCCAGGAATTACTTGTCTCCTTTCCGTCGCAGGTATAATTCGTGAACCCAAGTTTCCGCCTTCTGTTTAACTTTTTATCGATCAATACGCACACCAAAGGAAGGGTCCTGGGAATCCCCCGTTCCATCAATTGGTATCAAAGCCACTTTGGATCTACGTATTGATTGATACGTCCATGTTGTCCAATAAAACCTGCGCTGTGTAATAGTCGGTAGATGTAGATCTGTTCTAACTCGGTTTTGCAGGCATCTTAGATCCAACTATTATGGTCCAATACATGGTTTTGATTGTATTGTTTAAACCACGGACATGTCGTGGATGTTGTTGTTGCTGTGGATGTAATTAAAATCACGAGGGTTGATCATGCTTATTATTTTAATTTTTCAATCTAGATTATGTGTGAACTCCTTCGGGAGGCATAGAATTGATGTAATTTTAATTATTTTTGATCAATCGTGATGGCGGTGGTGGTTGTTTCTGACGCCGGACGAGATGCTGGTTTTAACCAGTCCAGAGGCAGACAGATGATTTTCGATGAAGGAATCGACAGCCAAAACCTAAACTAAAAAATTTAAAAAAATCGGAGTGCTGCCCCGAACCCCGAAACCTGACCGGGCAGGTCGAACCCCGAATAGATCTGCGCAGCGCCAGATTTTGGATTCAGATAGTTGAGGACGGAGCAACAAAGATGACCATAATAGTTGGATATTTTCTCTTATTTTTGTCATTTTGCTTTTTCTGATTATGCATGTTTATTATTGTGTGGTTGTTTTTTTGAAAAACCAAGCCTACATTAATAATGGACAACATGGACATAATATCAACTAGTAGAAAAACTCTCATTGTTAAATAACTAAGTGGGAGAGAATATTTATTTAGTATAAATCCTATGGTCTCCATTACTGGTTTGTAGGTGATGTAATTATACTTGCGTGTTGGCTTTAGTGCTTTCCTCCATATCGGATGAGTATAATTATGGATCACCAGTACAAACTTCCTTAGGGATAATTGTAGAAAGTTACCTAGTATGTGTTCACTTCTCCATCTGAAGGAACTCATTACAAGATAGTGGACTTAGTATTAAGTAATGGTATATACTTAGATACAAATAATGGTATCCTTCCCATCGGAGTCACTGCTATTATTTGTATGACCAGAGCAAGACCAGCATATTAATTTTATTTGTCATAAAGTTATATTGACATGGTAGTAAAATTAATAAGAAAAACCTACTTGAACAAAGTTGAATTTGTATACGTCCACACTATCGTGGCATGCTAAATTCATGGTGTTCAAGGTGTTGGTGAATTTCTTATTATTGTTTTGAGGGAATCAATATTTAGTTAATTCAAAAAGTTTTTTTGCCCTACATAATTTTATTTATGTGATTCTCAGGATTTCAAAAAATGGGTTCTTTCAGTCCACTTATGGTGATTCTTAAAGAAAACAAACTTACTGGACCTAATTATACTGACTGGAAACGTAATTTGGACATTGTTCTGACTGCTAAGGAGTACAAATATGTACTTGTTGAAGAATGCCCACCTAAGCCTGATGCTAACTCTGATGAAGAGGTCAAAAAGGCTTATAATAAGTGGAAAAAGACAGATGAGATGGTACGGTGTTACATTCTGGCATCTTTGTCAAATGTACTGCAACATCAGCATCAGGCCATGGCCACTGCTTATGACATGATGTATAACCTCAAGGAACTCTTCGGATATCAGAGTAGAGCAGCTAGGCAGTTTGCTATGAAATGTTTGATGAATACAAAAATGGCTGAGGGTACACCAGTAAGGGATCATGTTCTCAAGATGATGGGTCATCTGAATGAGATGGAGATCCTTGGAGCTGAAATCGATGGAGAATCCCAGGTCGATATCATTCTCGGGACTCTGCCTAAAAGTTTTGACAATTTTTGCCTTAATTACAACATGAACAAAAGGTTGTATAGTTTGGCAGAACTTGCAAAAGAGCTACATGATGCTGAATCTCTCTTTAGGCAGAGTGGTTATGTTTTTGTTTCTGAAAAGGCTTATACTTCTAAGCCAAAAGGCGGTAAGAAGAAGAATAACATTCAGAAATAGGCAAACTCAGCAAAGAATGGCATGGGACCTCAAGGAGCGGTGAAAAAGCCGAAAGGCAAATGTTTCAAGTGCAAAGGGTCAGGACATTGGAAGACTGATTGTCCACTTCTCAAACAAGGGAACAAAGAAGTATATCTCATTTACTAGTAGTTGAAACATGTTTAGCGGTATTATCTACCGGCACCTGGTGTGTAGATACAGGAGCCACTAATCATGTCTGCAATACATTGTAGGGGTTCCAGAAAATCAGACGGCTCAGTGATGGAGAGATATGCTTGTTCATGGGTGATGCTACAAAAGTATCGGTCGTTGCATTAGGAGATGTTACTTTATCTTTTGGTAGAAATAAGTCTTTGACGTTGAGAGATTGTCTTTATGCACCCTCACTTGGAAGGAATTTAGTTTCTGTTTCTATGTTAGTTAAGGATGGATATTCAGTTTATTTTAATGACAATATTGTTATTAGAAAGAATAAATATTTTATCTGTTCTGGTGCATTGGTTGATAATTTGTATGTCATTAATCCTATTTCGCCCACAATGCAACTTATGGAAATGAATAATATGTCATCTAACTTAAATAAGAGAAAAGAACCTTCTTGTATGAACCAAACATATCTTTGGCACTTGCGATTGGGGCATATTAACCTAAGAAGGATTCAAAGACTGGTTGAAGATGGAACTTTGAGTTCATTGGAAGTGGAGGCACTACCAGTCTATGAATCCTGCTTGGAAGGTAAAATGACCAAAAGGCCTTTTACGGAAAAGGGGTATAGGGCCAAAGATGTGTTAGAATTGGTTCATTCTGATTTGTGTGGACCCATGACTATCCAAGCTAGAGGTGGCTTTGAATATTTTGTCACACTTTTTGACGATTATTCAAGGTATGGATACATTTATTTGATGCACCGTAAGTCTGGGTGCTTTGAGAAATTCAAAGAGTACAAGGCTGAAACGGAGAAACGTCATGGAAAATGTATCAAGTCATTACGATCAGATCGTGGTGGCGAGTACCTCTTTGGAGAGTTTAGGGATTATTTATCAGAGGCTGGAATTGCATCCCAATTGACTGCACCTGGAACGTCCTGGCATAATGGTGTAGCCGAAAGAAGGAATATAACACTTATGGAGATGGTTAGATCAATGATGAGTTATTCGGATTTGCCAGATTCATTTTGGGGATATGCCTTAGAGACTGCAGCTTATATTTTGAACTTGGTTCCTTCTAAGTCAATACCTCTTACTCCCACAGAGCTGTGGATTAGGCGTAAGCCTAGTCTGAAACATGTTCGCATTTGGGGTAGTCCAGCACATGTGCTGAATGGGAAAGCAGATAAGTTGGAATTTCGTACAGAAGTATGCTTGTTTGTAGGCTATCCAAGAGGAACGAAAGGAGGTTTATTTTATAGTCCTAAGGATCAGAAGGTCATCGTTAGCACTAATGCCCGATTCTTAGAGGAAGACTATGTGATGAACCATAAACCCACAAGTAGATTGTTCTAGAAGAACTGAGACGTGAGACACCAAGTACTTCAGTACCAACAGTACAAGAGGATGAACCACAAATAACTGCACAACGTGTCACAAATGTTACACCACAACCGATAGTGCCTCGTCGTAGTGGGAGGGTTGTGATACAACCTGATAGATATATGTTCTTGGGAGAGTCGTCAGATTTCGTCCCTGAGGAACAAGATTATGATCCCTGTACCTACAATGAAGCACTCCAAGATAAAGATGTAGAGTCTTGGCAAAAAGCAATGATATCTGAAATAGAATCTATGGATTCTAATCAGGTCTGGGAGTTTGTAGAACCACCCGTTGGTGTAAAAGCCATTGGATGCAAGTGGGTCTATAAGAGAAAAAGAGGATCAGACGGTAAGGTTGAAACCTTTAAAGCTTGGCTTGTAGCAAAAGGTTTTACTCAAAGAGAGGGTATCGATTATGAGGAAACCTTTTCTCCTATAGCCATGCTTAAGTCTATCCGGATTCTTTTATCTATTGCAGCTCATCTCGATTATGAGATTTGGCAAATGGATGTCAAGACAGCTTTCCTTAATGGAAGTCTTGAGGAAGACATCTATATGAAGCAACCAGACGGGTTCATTAAAAAGGGCCAGGAGCATCTTGTTTGTAAGCTCAAGAAGTCCATTTATGGACTTAAGCAAGCTTCCAGATCTTGGAACATATGTTTTGATCAGGTGATAAAATCCTATGGATTTGATCAATGTCAGGATGAATCATGTGTATACAGAAAGTGTGACAGAAACGTGGTGGTGTTCCTAGTACTTTATGTGGATGACATCTTGCTCATTGGAAACAATGTGAAGGTGTTATCTGATGTAAGGGTATGGTTATCCAAACAGTTTGATATGAAGGACTTGGGAGAAGTAGGTCACATCCTTGGGATCAAAGTTCTACGAGATCGCAAGAAAAGGATGTTGGACTTATCCCAAGCTTCATATATCGATACTGTACTAACTCGTTTTAGTATGCAAAATTATAAGAAAGGTTTTTTACCTTTTAGACATGGAATTGCTCTATCAAAGGAGCAGTGTCCGAGGACACCTAAAGAGATAGAGAACATGAAGGCAGTTCTTTATGCTTTGCCGTAGGCATGGTCAGCAGATATCAGTCTAACCCAGGACAAGAGCACTGGACTGCCGTAAAGCATATTTAGAAGTACCTGAAAAGGACTGAAGAGTATATGCTAGTTTACCAGGCAGATAGTTTAGTTCCCTTGGGGTATATAGACTCAGATTTTCAGTCAGATAGGGATACCAGGAAATCTACCCCAGGTTATGTGTTTACTTTGGGAGGTGGAGCCATTGTGTGGAGGAGTATCAAGCAAAAATGTATTGCTGATTCCATAATGGAAGCCGAGTATGTAGCAGCCTCTGAGGCAGCCAAAAAAGCGGTTTGGCTCAGAAACTTTCTGTTGGACTTGGATGTGGTACCTAGTTTGTCTAAGTCTATTACACTTTATTGTGATAATAGTGGTGCAGTTGCAAACTCGAAGGAACCACGAGCCAATAAAATAGGCAAACACATTGAGCGCAAGTACCACCTGATACGAGATTTCGTAAAGAAAGGAAAAGTTGCTGTGATCAAGATAGCATCAGCCGACAAACTAGCTGATCCCTTTACAAAGAGCTTACCAGCTAAGGTTTTTGACAGTCATGTTGAGGGAATGGGAGTCAGATGTGTAGCAGCATGGCTTTAAGTATAAGTGGAAGATTTGTAACAGTATACTGAAAAGCAATGCTTTCAGTATAAGTGGGAGATTGTTAGGGTTATATACTAAAAGCATCACTTTTGTAGTAACCTTATTTTCTTAAATTTTGAATGAGAATCATATGGGCAAATGTTTGCATATTGTATTTATTGAAAGTGTTAATGCAAATGTCTGATATTCTATATTGTAGATAATATGGTGTGTGGTGTCACACAGAAGATCATATTATCAGTTTTCTATGGAGTATATAAATAGTTCACAACCTAGATGGACTTGGACAATCTATTGGAAAGGTTGTAGTGTAATCTGGTATTAGTCTATCTTGTCTATAGGTTTACACTAGTACACTTTGTGTGTATTAAATAGGACCACTTGTGGTTGTTCTCTTTGTACTGACTATATAAGAGAACAAACACCTCTGTTATTATGGATGCTTGTGCTCTTAATCCGGATATAATAACGGACATGTATATGCAGTGTGCATTACTTTGACTCATAAAAGAGTGAGATTCATTATGGATCAACCACCTCTATGAATTGGGTAATAACATTGTATGTATGATGGGCTATTGATTATAAATGGAATCCATGTCCCGATACATCGGCTTGATCATAAGGAGACATCATCAACCCGAAATATCGGAACATGGATTCCATTTATAATCAACAGCCCATCATACATACAATGTTATTACCCAATTCATAGAGGTTGTTGATCCATAATGAATCTCACTCTTTTATGAGTCAAAGTAATGCACACTACATATACATGTCCGTTATTATATCCGGATTAAGAGCACAAGCATCCATAATAACAGAGGTGTTTGTTCTCTTATGTAGTCAGTACAAAGAGAACAACCTCAAGTGGTCCTATTCAATACACACAAAGTGTACTAGTGTAAACCTATAGTCAAGATAGACTAATACCAGATTACACTACAACCTTTCCAATAGATTGTCCAAGTCCATCTAGGTTGTGAACTATTTATATACTCTATAGGGAACTGATAATATGATCTTCTGTGTGACACCACACACCATATTATCTACAATATAGAATATCAGACATTTGTATTAACACTTGCAACAAATACAATATGCAAACATTTGTCCATATGATTCTCATTCAAAATTTAGGAAAATAAGGTTACTACAAAAGTGATGCTTTTAGTATATAACCCTAACATATCATACATCGGATCGCCTTTTGATTTCTTCACCTTCTTAATTGACTGTCAATTGATCATCAATGGAAGCATATTATAATATTTCATTTTTACCTTGGCCATGGTTATGTTATTTTGATTATCGTGCCTAAATTTTGAATTTTTTTAGACCAACTATTCTTAAATCGTGTCTATACGATTTTCGATCGCGACTAGACCTTCATTCTATTCTTAATCGTGCCTATTTTGGCATTAATCATGCCTGAACGAGTTTGTTTCTCTTGGTCGTGACTAGACCTTCGATCATGCCTCAAATTTTTTGATCATGACTTGATCATGCCTAAACTTGATCGTGCATATACAAGTTGGACTTTATTCCTGTATTATTTGATAAACCAGATTGTGCCTAAACGGTTAATTTTTTATCATCCTTCGATCCTATTCTAAAAATTGATTTTATTTTTGATCGTGCCTAAATGATTCCAACCTTGGTCATATCAAAACGATCTTTGATCATGATCGTATTTATACGATTATCTTTTTAGTACCATGCCTGGATGATTTTGATTCTATTAGCTATGATTAATTTTGACCCTTGATCATGCTTAATCGTGCTAAATCTTTTCAAATCATTTCACTTGATTATCATGCTAAATCGTGTCATTTCTTAAAATTTGAGGACAAAATTTTTCTAAAGTAGGTAGATTTGTAACTCCACACTTTATCTAAAGACTTAGTCTTTAATCATAATTGCTTATTGTAAATCTACTATATTTTATATTCTAGTTATATTTAAGTTCAAGTCCATAGGCTGATCTTTTGCTCTTATCTATTTGGCCAGGCCATTTAGTCAAGTTATTTAGCCATTACCTAAAGCCTAAGTCAACCTAACTGTTAAGTCCTAATCCATTTGTTTTAAGCCAAGCTCACCTTACTTTATTTGGTATTAGCCCACAAACACTTTTATTTCATAAGCCAGCAAGCCATTTGAACTATTTTTTTACCCAATCTAGTTATTACTAAGGCCCATAAGACCACTTTAAGAGACAACCTTATAAACCAGGATCCAAACCATTGTTAGAAAACTAACCAAGTATTTCTTTTCCTCCTTTATTTCAATAGAGCCAGTCCAAAACCTATTTAGCCAGGCCCACGAATTTGAAGCCTAACCATTTAACCCTTAGACACAGCCCAATTGTAAGCCCAATAACCCGTTTGTTAGTTGACTAAAGGTCAGAAACTAATCTGATCGATTTATCAATTCACTTCTTCTTTTCTAAACAAGTCGTTCTATTGCAGAGCTACGGTGCTCGATTGGATGCCGCGGTGGTGGCGCGATACGGCGATCGACCATCTCTAGTCATCCCAGAGCTTTCCAGAAGTTTTCTTCCCACTGCCTTACATTGGATCATCTCCGCCGTCCCTGTCTCCACCGACTTAGTATCGCCGATCATCGCTGTCCGTCGATAACCATCGGTCTCCGCCACCTAGCCTATAACTAGGGCTCCTCTCTAACTATTTATCCATTCTACTCTTCCACGGTGAAGTCCTGCTCGATTTGGTCCAGATCCCCAATCCTCCTTCCTCCGTCGAATTGCCAAGCCATAGAGGCGATAGCCATGGCATCTGGACGAGCTCTGTAGTGAAGGCGCAGAGGCCTTCGTCTTCGAAGCAACGATGTGGAATGCAAAGCGATCCTCTCAACAACGTTCGGTGGTCCGATGAGCGGTGGGTTGGCTTCACTACCAAAATTTATCGTTTTAGCGACGGCCGGATCTGTCGCCAGTCCGACGGAAATTCCTATTAGCGACCGATAACCGACGAATTTTGGCCAAAACAATCCGTCGGCAATCAGCTCGTCGCTAATAACTGTCCGTCGCTACGTAGTCGTCATGCGACGGAATAGCGACGTTTTGTCGACTTAACAATACAAAGCATTAGCGACGACTTTCCGACGGACTAGCGTCCATTTCAAGTATTAACTACTGAACTGTGTAGACAATAGTGACGTAAAGTTCCGTCGGTAACCCGTCGTAATAGCGTATCAGAGTGTATCATGCCGTCGCTAATCCGTCGGTAGTCGTCGGTAACAAAGGAAGGATTAGCGACGGTTTTCCGATGGAAAATCCGTCGATCAGCTTCTGGAAATTCTTGTCATTTCCAGCAACATGGCGACGGATAAGTCGTCGCTATTCCGTCGACATATATCGACGGAATACGGACGGATTATCCGTCGAGCATGTTCATGAAATTCTTGGTATTTCCAGAAGAAGGGCGACGGATTGGTCGTCGCTATTCCGTCGAACTAAATACCATGCCGACGGATATTCCGTCGACCATCCGTCGCTACCTGGAAACATTTTTAAATCTCCAGTTAGCGACGGAACAGCCGTCGAAAAGTAGTCGGAAACTGGTAATAACCGTCGCTAAACGGTCACAAGTCCGTCGCTAACTGAGAATATTTTGAAAAAAATTACAGCGCTTTCCCTGTTCGCAAAAATATGCATAAACCAGAACAATATATAATACACACCAATTATCCAACAATCACATAGACCAAATATATTATGCACACCAATTATCCAAGAATCACATAGACCAAATATGCACATACGAATTTAATGCACACCAATTATCCAAGAATCATATAGACCAAACCAAATTAATATAAAATAGACATCAATTATCCAGAAGAGTAACCTAATATCCATCGTTATAATCCGATGTATAGCACAAATATTCCAAAATTTTCACAAATATTCTAAAACACATAGGAAAATCCTCACAGCCAGGGATCATAGTTGCGTTGAGGCATGTACCATTCTATCAGCCACTTTGCATACGAAGGCTCAATCTGGTTGAGGTCTTCTGTAGGGACAGTAGGGTCGGTCCCGATGCTACTACTCTCTGACGATGGCTCCTCCTTAACTTCAAGCTTGGGAGCAATCTCTTCCCTGATGGTCATCGGTTCTTCCTTGACCTCGACCTTTGGTAATACCTTCTCCTTAACAGTCACCGGCTCTTGTTTTACGACGGAGACTTCCTCCGTGTCGACCTCCAAGGGTTTCTTGTCTCGACCCCTTCCTCGATTAGCAGCACCACCTCGACGAGTCCTAGGAGCCATCTTTCTGACAACAGGAGGATTATGTCAAAACAAGTAGGATTCATCGTCTGACTTGTGGTCTTTGTTGAGGCCAAAGTCGATTTATGTCAAAACCCACGGCTTCTGATTTTATTCGAAAGATTACTACATAGGAGCCACCTAGCAGTACAAGTAGTTGCATTGTTTTCTGATTTTATCCGAGTTATGTCTATCAGCTGATCACACTCTTTATTGCCACTGCGAACTTCGATTGGGTCCAACTTGAGCAACAAGATATCCGTTAATGGTGTATCTGAGACGAGCAGTCTCGTAAGCAAATTTAAAATCTAAGACAGAGATAGACATACATCAGGAAACCATAATATATATAATAAAGTTTGATTGTATAATTTGAAGCTATACATGGTAATTATATCGTATCACTTTGTAACATGAGTTGTAATTTCATCTTCGACGAGAAACTATAAGGCTACTTGCATGTTCTTCCAACTTTAAATTACAAGATTACTATATTAGGTTAAATAAATCACTAACCTCATCGCGGCCAATGTTTACAGTCTTGGTTTCAACTGTCTTCGATTCTATGATCCCATGCTTTCGGAAAATAGACAACGCAGACTCCATGGAATAGAATGGCC
The DNA here is from genome assembly GCA_029216955.1 of Iris pallida. Classification (NCBI taxonomy): domain Eukaryota; kingdom Viridiplantae; phylum Streptophyta; class Magnoliopsida; order Asparagales; family Iridaceae; genus Iris; species Iris pallida. Next base: position 29,640,850 of record JANAVB010026999.1, on the reverse strand, counting down.
TTACATGCAAATCGTCTGTGATTATGTATCTTTTTCCTCCTTTCACAAACACGCCATCCTTGTTGCCTCCATCTGAAACCCCCTCCCACGCAATATCCTCATCCATTGCCTTACCACAGGGACATCGAGCGCCAATAACCGAACTATACAGACGGTGAGTCTTGGTGTAGCACTCAAATGTGGGGCACCTGTAAATTCGCCGAGGTTTTAAATCCATCGACATTGAGTTTTAAACCCTCACGTAGCCTTTCTGCATCACTTCTAGGCTCGAGCAGCATCTTCTTGCAAGCTTCGGTCTCCAGATACTTAGTGTCAAGATTCTGGACGCTTTCGTAGAGCATGTCAACGCATCCTAGCGTCAATTTCCTGCCGAGGACCCTAGCGACTATCCCCAGTGGCAATGGCAGAAAGCTGCAGAGTACGTCGACAAAAACTTCCTGCCACTGCCACTGGGGATAGTCGCTAACTGGGGATAGTCGCTAGGGTCCTCGGCAGGAAATTGATGCTAGGATGCGTTGACCTGCTCTACGAAAGCGTCCAGAATCTTGACACTAAGTATCTGGAGACCGAAGCTTGCAAGAAGATGCTGCTCGAGCCTAGAAGTGAAGCAGAAAGGCTACGTGAGGATTTAAAACTCAATGTCGATGATTTAAAACCTCGGCGAATTTACAGGTGCCCCACATTTGAGTGCTACACCAAGACTCACCGTCTGTATAGTTCGGTTATTGGCGCTCGATGTCCCTGTGTTAAGGGAATGGATGAGGATATTACGTGGGAAGGGGTTTCAGATGGAGGCAACAAGGATGGCGTGTTTGTGAAAGGAGGGAAAAGATACATAATTACAGACGATTTGCATGTAAGGCCATTCTATTCCAGGGAGTCTGCGTTGTCTATTTTTCGAAAGCATGGGATCATAGAATCGAAGACAGTTGAGACCAAGACTGTAAACATTGGCCGCGATGAGGTTAGTGATTTATTTAACCTAATGTAGTAATCTTGTAATTTAAAGTTGGAAGAACATGCAAGTAGCCTTATAGTTTCTGCCTCGCCAGTCGAATGGCTTAATTGCGAAGTATCGGAACGAATGGCTCAGAACACAACCCAAGATTCATTCTAGCATACATTAGTGAGTTCATCTTGATTCTGTTGCGTCCTTCAGATACTAGATATGATAAGAACATAGATGATTCACACTAGTGTATGCTAGAATGAATCTTGGCTTGTGTTTTGAGCCATCCGTTCTGATCAAGCATCTTCCTTCTCCTCTCCTCCACCATGGCTCTGAACCAATCTGCTCCTCCCTACTTCCCTTCTTTTTATTTGACTCTCTCAGCCACATATGACATCCAGCTCAAGTGTAGAGTCGGAGGAGAAGAAGTGGGCAGGAAGAGGAGGGGGAAGCAGCACAGCCGGCGGCATGACCCGGAGGAAGTACAGAGGTTTTCTTCAACAGACGTAGGAGAACTATAAGGATATATCTTTTCACAACATATCACCTTGTCAAAGACCTTTAATGTGACAACCATGTTACCGCGGTGTCGGAAGACTAACATGTCATAGTTTTGTAAGCCGTGTGTTTTGACATAATCCTCCAAACTCTTTCCTGCTATGTAATAATGCAAGATTACTACATAGGAGGAAAGAGTTGGGAAGATTATGTCAAAACACACGGCTTAAAAACTTATGACATGTTAGTCTTCCGACACCGCGGTAACATGATATTCACATGAAGGGTCTTTGACAAGATGACATGTGAAAAGATATATCCTTATAGTTCTCCTACGGCTGTTGAAGAAAACCTCTGTACTTCCTCCGGGTCATGCCGCCGGCTGTGCTGCTTCCCCCTCCTCTTCCTCCCACTTCTTCTCCCCCGACTCTACACTTGAGCTGGATATCATATGTGGCTGAGAGAGTCAAATAAAAAGAAGGAAAGTAGGGAGGAGCAGATTGGTTCAGAGCCATGGTGGAGAAGAGGAGAAGGAAGATGCTTGATCAGAACGGATGCCTCAGAACACAAGACAAGATTCATTCTAGCATACATTATTGTGAATCATCTATGTTCTGTACATATGGTGTAGTATATGTTCTTATCGTATCTAGTATCTGAAGAACGTAACAGAATCAAGATGAACTCACTAATGTAATACTAAGACATCATCTACTACTATATAAGATATAGTGATAGGTTGTCGTATCATCATTGTCGAGGGATGAGGGTCGGAGGACAGTCAACTTTATCTACGGCTACATAGTTTCTGCCTCGCCAGTCGAATGGCTGCAGGGACTATGTCCTGATCACCATGTCGTACCGTAGACTAATACAAATGGAGCTGAAAATATCCGTCGCTAACCGGTCACTAGTCCGTCGGTAACTGAAAATTTTTTTGAAAAAAAATTGCAGCACTTTCCCTGTTCACAAAAATATGCATAAACCAAACCAATATATAATGCACACCAATTATCCAACAATCACATAGACCAAATATTCACATACGAATTTAACGCACACCAATTATCCAAGAATCATATAGACCAAACCAAATTAATATAAAATAGACATCAATTATCCTGAAGAGTAACCTAATATCCATCATTATAATTCGATTTATCTTCAAGTGTGAGAACGGATGGCTCAGAACACAACCCAAGATTCATTCTAGCATATATTAGTGTGAATCATCTATGTTCTGTACATATGGTGTAGTATATGTTCTTATCGTATCTAGTATCTGAAGAATGTAACAGAATCAAGATGAACTCACATAATGTAATACTAAGACATCATCTACTACTATATAAGATATAGTGATAGGTTGTCGTATCATCATTGCCGAGGGATGAGGATCGGAGGACAGTCAACTTTATCTACGGCTACATAGTTTCTGCCTCGCCAGTCGAATGGCTGCAGGGACTATGTCCTGATCACCATGTCGTACCATAGATTAATGTAAATGGAGCTGGAGCCAAAATATAGAAACCAAAATACAGAATCAAATCCCTGGGACGGATGGCTCAGAACACAACCCAACCGGAGAGGATACTCTGAGAGATCCATCTGAGTAGGACGTATATACTGAGAGATCACCTTTACAAGAATGATATCAGTAGTGGGATTGAGTGCTGGAGGGGATATTATCAGAGTATACGTCCTACTCAGATGGGTCTCTCACCGTTACTATTTTTTTCTGACAGCATGGTGGATGTGCTCCGTCAACAGATTCTTGCTCCGAGCCAAAACTTTGTCCCGAAGCTCAAGTGGACATTCTTGGTGTAGAGCTCGAGTGAGAGGTTCCTGACAGCATGGTGGTCTCCTTTGTCAAAGTTTTCGTGCTCCCACATTGGTTGTGGGACGAGCACGGAAACTACTACTGATATCATTCTTGTAAAGGTGATCTCTCAGAGTATACGTCATACTGAGATGGATCTCTCAGAGTATTCTCTCTTATTGGTTGTCGTATCATCATTGCTGAGGGATGAGGGTTGGAGGACAGTCAACTTTATCTACGGATACATAGTTTCAGCCTCGCCAGTCGAATGGCTGCAAGGACTATGTCCTGATCACCATGTCGTAGTCCAATACAATCCAGAGATTGACACAGTTCTAGTTCATATATGTAGTCCAATACAAATAGTCTAATACAAAAACAACTCAATACAAATAGTCCAATACAAATAAGTACTAATAGCTAATGAGAACCACGCTGCTCACGCAAACGCTCAGTGATACGATCACGCAACCACCTCGAAAAAGCGAGATTTTTGGCGTGAGGAGAGATGTCGTCCCTTGCAAGGACTGCTTCAAGAGAACTCCCGGTCTCACTAGCTACCGGTGCTGGATGAATAGAACTCCCGGTCTCACTAGCAACCGGTGCAACTTCCTCCTTAACTGTAAGAGGAGCCACCTCAGCATTCACTGTTTTCCTCAAACGACGTGCCGTTCCTCGGGTCATGGGTGCCATCTGGTAAGATCGATAGTCACAAATAATATAATTGTAACATAAGCAAGCTAACTAAAGGAACCATCATGTAATTTGAGTACATTTTCGAAAGCCGATAAGGTATAAAAAATTTAATTTTTTGCCAAGTGTGAGAACGGATGGCTCAGAACACAACCCAAGATTCATTCAAGCATACATTAGTGTGAATCATCTATGTTCTGTACATATGGTGTAGTATATGTTCTTATCGTATCTAGTATCTGAAGAATGTAACAGAATCAAGATGAACTCACATAATGTAATACTAAGACATCATCTACTACTATATAAGATATAGTGATAGGTTGTCGTATCATCATTGCCGAGGGATGAGGGTCGGAAGACAGTCAACTTTATCTACGGCTACATAGTTTCTGCCTCGCCAGTCGAATGGCTGCAGGGACTATGTCATGATCACCATGTCGTATCGTAGATTAATGCAAATGGAGTTGGAACTGGAGCCAAAATACAGTACTACTTCACCATGTCGTACCATTTTACTCTCTCTCTCTCTCCTCCCCCCCCCTCCGGCGCTCTCACTCTCTCCGGCGCTCTCACACTACTAATTCTTATGTGTTTTAAGTGTGAAAACGGATGGCTCAAAACACAACCCAAAATTCATTCAAGCATACATTAGTGTGAATCATCTATATTCTGTATACATATCGTGTAGTATATGTTCTTATCGTATCTAGTATCTGAAGGACATAACAGAATCAAGATGAACTCACTAATGTAATACTAAGACATCATCTACTACGATATAAGATATAGTAATAGGTTGTCGTATCATCATTGCCGAGGGATGAGGGTCGGAAGACAGTCAACTTTATCTACGGCTACATAGTTTCTGCCTCGCCAGTCGAATGGCTGCAGGGACTATGTCCTGATCACCATGTCGTACCGTAGATTAATGCAAATGGAGTTGGAAATATCCGTCGCTAACCGGTAACTAGTCCGTCGCTAACTGAGATTGTCACATACACAATTGTATATCACAGCTAGATGTATAGATATATACATATATACAGAAGCACACAACTGATAGAACTCGTACTGTCCTTGAAACAGTGAACATATACACCATGAATCCAAACCCCATATTCACATTTACTAATTCAAACACCACCAAACTAATGGAACACCCAATATGGATAACACATTATTTAGCCAATATATAAACTCAGATGAATTTGAGAAGCAAAGCCACCCGCCGCCCCCGACCAAAGCCCGCCGCCCCAAGCCCGTCGCCCAGCCCCCGACGCCGCCGCCCCAAGCCAGCCGCCCACCCCTCGACGCCGCCGCCCCAAGCCCACCGTCCAGCCCCCGACCCAAGCCAGCCGTCCAGCCACCAACGCCCCAGTCCCAAGCCCGCCTCCCAGACCCCGACGCCCCCGCCCCAAGCCCACCGCCCAGCCCCCGACCCAAGCCAGCCGCCCAGCCCCCGACGCACCCGCCCCAAGCCAGCCGCCCAGCCCCCGACGCCGCCGTCCTAAGCCCACCGCCCAGCCCCCGACCCAAGCCAGCCGCCCAGCCCCCGACGCCCTAGCCCCAAGCCCGCCTCCCAAACCCCGACGCCCCCGTCCCAAGCCCACCGCCCAGCCCCCGACCCAAGGCAGCCGCCCAGCCCCAACGCCGCCGCCCCAAGCCCACCGCCCAGCACCCAAGCCAGCCGTCCAGCCCCCGACGCCGCCGCCCCAAGCCCACCGCCCAGCCTCCGACGCCCCAACCCCAAGCCCGCCTCCCAGACCCCGACGCCCCCCGCCCCAAGCCCACCACCCAGACCCCGACCCAAGCCAGCCGTCCAGCCCCCGACGCCCCAGCCACAAGCCCGCCGCCCAGCCCCCGACGCCCCCGCCCCAAGCCCACTTCCCAGCCCCCGACCCAAGCCAGCCGCCCAGCCCCGGACGGCCCAGCCCCAAGCACGCTAGAGAGAGAGAGATCGAGAGAGAGAGAGAGGAGGTTACCTTCGGGAGAGAGAAAGAGGAGAGAACGCCGACGCCGACGACGACACCGACGCCGATCACCGAAGCCGACACCGACGAAAGAGAGAGAGAGAGAGAGAGAGGAGAGAGAGTGAATTTGGGAGGAGTGCGAAAAGTCCTCCCGCCGTTTCATTTAAAGTCTGGTACGTAAATATAGCGACGGACTAGCGACGGAAGAAAATCCGTCGCTCAGTAGTCACCCTGTTTGATACGTGCCGACTGAATATTCGTCGCTACGTAGTCGAAGATATGTCCCGCCAATTCTCTACACAATTTCCGTCAAATAATCGACTACGTAGCGACGACTGGAGATCCGTCGCTACATCTCCGACAGTCTAGCGACGGATGTGCGACCTTTCCTCCCCCTAAAATTAAAATTAAAATGGCAAAGGCGTGTAGTCAGTAATCAGTCGCTGAGTGGCCACGAAGCCGTCGCTAACGCCGACTGAAAAATTCTGTCGCTAAATATCCGTCACTAATTTACTGTATTTTGGTAGTGCTTGTGGTTCTATGCGGTGATTGGTCTCTTCATGTTTGATTGATCGTGTTGGCTATCGACACTATGGCAATGGCGCAGTGATCACTCATTGGTACGTCCTCACTCCTCCTCTCTTCCTTCAGTTAGGTGATCAAATCATGACTTAGATCGAGTTGTTTCCTTCTGGAGTAGAAACGAATCATTAGTTACACACATCTCTGACCTTCGACAGTGGGGGATCTATCAAAAAATGAATTCTATAGCTAATTGTGTTTCGAACTTGGACATCTAACAGTAGGTAAGTTTTCAATAGGCTTTGGGAATTTTCCTTCTTCAGTTCCTTGAAATTCTTGATCACAATGATCAATTAACTCCTGTGATTCTCGTTTCTACTATGTGGATTCTATGTATTTGATAATATTTGTGAACCAACTCTTATTTGATTTGGGGATGGGTGAACAGCAGTGTCGGACTCAGGGACCCTAGTGTTGTATGAAACAAACTTGAGATCAGGTCGAATCTCCGCTGCTGCTATGTTTAATTTGAATTTTCTTATTGCATGGTGCTTGGGGTCTAGAGACAAGGCTGTGTCTAGGAGACTCAGCGGACACAAACCATGTGTCTATGTTGAGATGAGTTAATATTGGGGAGTCATGTTGTAGTATCAATGTTCATCTATTTTCTGTAATTACAGACCAGTTTGAATTTAAATGGTGGGTACTGTAACCTAGCCATTGGGCATAGGACAATTATTTGAATTTCGAGTCAACATGGATTTGAGTATTGATAGTAATGTTAGGTGAGCATTAAGCTTATGATCCAGAGTTAGCTTTTGATCAACATTATATGGGAGATTAGGCTGGCTGGTTATTTTGAATTAACTTATTGGTAGTTGAATGACCTAATTAGGTTTAAGTGGAGACTCGAGGCTTTGGACCTTATTAATCTTATTAAGTAATTCAAGTTCTGAGCCAATAGATTTGGGTGGTTCAGTCATTGGCCAGGCTAGCCCATTGAGTTTGTTTAAAAGGAAAAGAATAAGAAATTTAGGGCTTTGTGTGATACTGGCTTTATTAGGTATAGGAGTGATCCATAGAATTTAAAATGTATTAATTTAAGGTGGTTAGCTAATAGAGTTGGCTTAAGTCATTAGAACTTGATTAGGAAGATTTTTGGGATTTTCTTAAAAATCATGTTTCCTACTTTTAGGTGGATTTGGAAGACATTACCATTGTTCAGGAAAAGGCAAGTACTTGTAACTCAATTAAACACTTTGCACGCATGTCATATTGCACATGTTTCTTGTTTATCATTCCACTTGCTTGCATGTCATCGTATCGTGTCGTGTCGTATCGGGGAGGGAAGAACATTATAAAGCATGTAGTCACCTAAGCCTGGGCATATATTCTCTTGTAAGTATAGAGTACATGATATACCTTATACCTATACATGACTGCTAGTATATCATTGCACTATAAAATGCGCATGTTTACTTGACTGCTAGTATATAGTACACGATATGCCTTATACTAGACATGACTGATAGCATATCGTTGCTATGTACTTTATCCTTGTTAGTGTAGCGTACATGGTATGCCTTACACCTATACATGCCTGCTAGCATACCATTACTCTATACTCTTGAATTGATAGCCCTACATGCTTAACGATGTTCTTATGCATGATTCATGTAGCTAGTGCATATATCAGTTATTTCCTTTATTTATTATTAGTGCCTGTTTTACTTCCTTTGATACTTTATTGTGATTTAGTTGAGCTACTATGTACTTTGCTCTATTTCCTGACAGGATCGTTGATTACAGGTGATATTGATCCCTTAGGGTGTTATGGCCAGCAGAGAGACCTAATAGCGGAGCTCACTCCGGATGATGAGATGTAGATTCATGTATAGGATTGATTGGATGTATTGAGATTTAGGATGTAGCAAGTATAGGTAGTCTTTATATTCTCTACCGGCTTTGTACCCAGATATTCATGTATAATGCTGTAATAACTATATAGTGATCAGTGATGGATATTAGTAGCTATATCGTGATAGATGCTGTGATGAGTTATATGATTCCTGGATGATGACTAGACTAGACAGCTGACTACCACTGTCAATGACAACGTAGGCCGGGCATGACTCGATTCATACCGGATTATTCGGGAGCGGGTCGTGACAATGTGTCATTAATATTTATTTTAATTTAGGCCCTCGGGACACTACGACTTTGGATTCATGACCGGAATCGCGTCTTTTCTTTCTCAGGAATCCATGCAAGTATACCTTGCCAACTCGTACAGTTTACTTTTCGCATGCTTATCTTATGTTGCTACTTTTTGTACAGTTGTTATGTTCATCAACTTATTCTCTCGTGCTTCTTGTACATATTCTATGATGTGTATTCTTAGTTGGTTTCTCTATATTTATGCTTGTCTTATATGTCCACATATTTCCTATTTGTCTCGTTATATAATTGTATAGATCTTCATATTTATTGTGAGCTTGACTTGACTTGACTTGACCCTTGATCGATACTAGGATTGACTACTTGACTACTCCCAACTGAGGAGTCTCACGCAGGGCTACGATGAAGAATTACTATAGTTTGGGAGTCTCACACAGGACTACTATATATAGGATCGTAGATACCACCCAGGACTGTGGTTATTCGATTTATTTATTAGCCACGCTTAGCATCACATTTTTCTACGACATTTCATTATTTGTGTATTGTTACCTAGTCATGTACTTTCTTTATTCTTATTGTTATTCCGTAGTTCTTTTCTGTTCTTTTTCATGCATGCTATATAAACTATATGGTAGGCTTGTATATTATATATTTTGCTATGTCATCTGAGGACTTAGACTTTTCTCCAAGTATATATGAGGAATACTTGGATCAGGACTTGACCCTAGTGCTGATGCAGTTGATGATAACGTTATTGCTTAATTTAATTCAGCTTGGACTCACTATTTAATTTTTTGCTTTTATTATCCTTCTATTAGCAGTGGATTTTTCTCCACTAGACCTTTCCATTTATCTTTCTTGTATTTGACTTGTTGGCTTGTCTTTTGTCATGACCCGCACCCACTGTGAGGGTACGAGTACGTAACAGCGTCCAGCCTATGCCGTAGTTGCGGTGGTAGAACGCTGTTCTAGGTCACTATCTAACCAACAACTCATGCAATTATATAATGTACTTGTCAAAATCTCAACTCTGAACGGAGGACAAGTATAGATATAAAAAAATCTCAATCACAGTCTAAGCACGATATGTTAACACAGAAGTTTATAACTAAGAATGAATAATAACAACAAAACCAACTACTAAATAATAATAATCTCAAACAATCTCAAAACAAAATAATATCTTAACTTATTACAATTCAAGTTCTAAAACATGAAACTAAACCAAGTCAACTAGCTAGTCTCCCGATCACTCTAAGTGTCGAGGCTAAAGATAGCTAAAACATCTCCTGGTCCATAGTAAGTAGGGCATGTGTCCTCAGGGCAATCATCTGTAAAATTTCAATAGGTCCAGTCAGGACAGGAACGAGTACAACTCATCTAGAAAATCTAAGTAAATGACAGAGAACTATAAAGCAGTTATAGACAGTTTTATTTATGAACATGATAGTTTATATTCAGGTGATGGTATAGAGAAACAGTTAAGATACAAGAAAAGTAAGGTAACTAAAACAAGAGAAGAATCATGGCAATGAAGACTGTAAAATAAGATTCTAGCTAAACTAGAGTAACATGATAAGTCCAGACAGTAAATGTAAAACAAATGTAAATCCTATGTAAATCTAGTACGGGACAAATCTAATACAAGATGAATCCAGTACAAGATGATTCTAGTCAGTGATCAAGAATCTAGGTGAGACCATCTATATTCTAATAGTGTGTTTTAAAATACTGAGATCGACATGTAAACGGCTGTAGGTATCAGGCACATCACTCACTGATCAGGCGAGAGATGGCTATGCTTCCAGTAGATTCTAGTTGAGAGATTCTAGATTTGGGGTATGTCTACATGTCTTACTCAATATTTTCCCACCCCGCAATACAAGTGAATCGAGAATTCGACACGAGAATCGAGATGAGTCCAGCCAAACGTGATGATACTAGCAATGATTCTAGAATGATTCCAGTAATAGAGGCCAGACAATATGGTATGTGTGTCGCATACATGAATCCAAAAATATCCATATGTGCTATAACAGAAATCACATAAAACTAACTAGAACTGAAGTACAGTAATTGACAAATAAATGAGAGAACTATCGGAGAATGTACTCGCCTGATACCCTGTGCAACTGATGAAAATAGATATCTGCACCGGAGTCACAATGTCCTAAATAGAGCAGTATTGGTTATGACATGTCCAGAATGGTAAATTAGAACATTACAATGCAATCTACATAATTTCTAGGTTAATCTAGGTCAAAGTCAAACTTGGTCCACCCTGGTCAAATACACTAGTCAACTAGGTCAATCCTAGTCCACTCAAGTCTCACTAGGCCTAACCAAGTCTATACTATGCAATCAAGGCTAGACATAAGTAAAGTAAAACAATGTGAACCACACCAAGGCATATATATATATATATATATATATATATATATATATATATATATATATATATATAGCTTCCTTATATGTAATATATATGTAAATATATAGCTTCCTTATATGTATATATATATATATATATATTTACATATATATTACATATAAGGAAGCTATATATATATATATATATATATATATATATATATATATATATATATATATATATATATATATATTTTATGTATATAGCTTATATATATATATATATATATATATATATATATATATATATATATATATATATATATATATATATATATTTATATATATATATATAGCTTCCTTATATGTAATATATATGTAAATATATAGCTTCCTTATATGTAATATATGTATATATATATATATATATATATATATATATATATATATATATATATATATATATATATATATATATATATATATATATATATATATATATATATATAGCTTCCTTATATGTAAATATATAGCTTCCTTATATGTAATATATATGTAAATATATAGCTTCCTTATATGCAATATATATGTAAATATATAGCTTCCTTATATGTAATATATATATATATATATATATATATATATATATATATATATATATATATATATATATATATATATATATATATATATATATTACATATAAGGAAGCTATATATTTACATATATATTACATATACAAGCATTAAACTTACATATATATTTACATACTACATATATATACAATATAATCTCAATCTCATAGTCCAAAGGCCCCCAAAACCTATACCATATATAACCAACCTAACACATATATACTCATAGATATAGTTTATAACACATATATTCATTCAATACTAGACTAAATTCTTAGACATATATATATATCAATAACCAAATCTATTTCCTATCTAGCACTAACACAACCATGAAACTAAAACTAACCTTCCTAACTCCCCGACACCACACCCATTGGCCAACATGCCAAATGGCCTAAACCAAGCAAGGCATGCTAAATCAAAAGTGGCCAAGCCTACCTCTCAAAACATTTGGAGATACTCTCCTCAACCTTAGCCTATAACTCACTCTCTCTGCAAATCCTCTCCTTGAACCTACTGCAATGTCAAGCCAGTGCCTGGCATTGAAACCCCATTGCAGCCAAGGCAATGCCAATGGCCAAGTATCCTGTACACAAATAATTAGTGCACAATTGCACTGCTGCACATTACACTGATGGCCAACTTCCTAGGCATCGCGGTTAACTCTTAGCTGAAAACAGACCCAACTCCCTTTCATTTGGGTATTCTTCCTACAGGTAAGCACCACATGCCACTGACCTGGCATACACAAGTAAGAACCTCTATCTAACATAATCCATTTACTGTCACATGACCCATAATATGTATACATACATATATGCCTACAAGTATCACACATATCCAAGTGTCAAACCCAACTGGCTGAACTGAAAGAGTGGAATTCATAGGGTGGGAAACAGAACTTATCATGTCCTAAGACTGGACATTAAGAACTAATGGACTGAAACATTAGCTCTATATAAATATATATACCTAGGGTCATGACACCTACCTTAGCTAATACTAACATCTAATAAAATCAAACACATAAGGACATCTCTTCCCTAATACCTGAACTGCTAACACACATCAAACAAGAGCTGAACCAAGCCAATCCAAGACACTCCATAACCTCTCTCCTATCCACACCTATATCTATTACCTGCCTTGCCTTCAATACCCCTTTATTAGATTACATAAGTATACTCACACAACATGTGATACTAACCCCAAACTGAAATAAGCATCAAACATTGACATTGCATTCGAAAACCCACTCTATAGCATGCCTATGGTCTATGGCCAAGTGCCAAAGTATAGGGTCTGTTCGAGTGATATCCAAGTGGTGTCAAAGTGTCCAGAGAGGTGTGTGTCACAGTGTATAAGGGCAGGCACGTGTCAACATGTATCAAAACATGTGTGTGAAGATGAGTGGTGTGCACAGGCAATGAGGTGCAGACCTGTGTGAAAGTGTGTGTCAAGGGTATCATATAGTATCAATAGTGTGTCTAGTGTTATGGCAAGTGTGTCCATGAGGTATCAATGTAGTGCAAGCATGTAGTGTTAGAGTGTCACAAACCAATGTGTGTCGAGTATTAGACTGTGTCAGTGAACTATTTCGAAATTACCAAATCAAAATCCAACCCAATAAAACCCAAAAACAGTGGTCACACAAGATGTGCCTCATGTGTATATGTCAGGGGAGGGTGTACTCGTGTCCAACAAGTGGACACGAGGTGTCCAACACCACATGAATATACAGTATCAAAACTATGCAGAATGTAGTATCGTGCAGCCATGTCGAGCCTTCGTGGGCTCGACACAGAGCTTGAAGTGTGTCGAGCTCGTGCACACATGTTCGCCAGACATAGGGCTACACGCCTATGCCTCTGCACCGTGTCCCAGTGTCGCTGTGTCCAAGTTTTAAAGCCGTATCAGTGGTCGATTTACAGTGTGTACAGTGACAGTGAAAAACCCGTGTACATGTGATTTCTCACAACCTACTCGACGAAATCACCTCAAATTTGGTGTCCATGCTGTCAGTGATTGCCCCCGCATGTCCATAAATTTTTGTGGGGTCTCGTGCCGTGTCGTGTCCTGTGTCGACCCCGAGTAACAGGACAGCGCACGGGGTCTGTGCGCGTGTGTCGTGCATGAGGTGCGTGTCCATTTTGGACACAAAAATCCCCCAAAAATTGACTCAGTGTTAAACATAATTAATCTACACATTAAGAGCTTCAAAAACATGTAACTACTTTTGGAAATTACTAAAATAAATTCCTATGTGGCATTTTAACAAACACATGCACATACACATTAACACGTGTCCGATACGGACACCAAACGGATACGGTTTTCTACCAAACTTGAGGGACAACTAGGGGACACCTAGATCTAGCCTAATATGCAAAAAAATTAGAATAAAAACACAATTTAAAGGGTTTTACCTATAGTGTCCAATGGCAAGAAAAGCCCCAAAATAGAGTGTTCCTCCTTGCTAGCTTAAATCCCCAAATTGTTCAAAAGCTAGGATTACTCTCCATAATCAGAAAATAGAGGAGTATTAGACTCTAATGTAAGAAACTAGAGTCAAAAAGGAATTAAAATAGAAAAGTTATGGATTTGGAAAGAATGGCCATACCTTTCCTTTTCCAAGTGTTGATTCAATACAAAAGAGGCAAGAACCAAAGGAAGAGGTATTATATAGGGTGGGGATCCCTATGTGGCTGGTCATAAAAGGATAAAATTAGGGTTAGGGTTATGACTAATGGGCTTTGGCCAAGTTTCAATGGTAAATGAAATAACTCCTTAAGTCAAAAGTCCATGAACCTAACCATTTGTTCTCCTATATGAAACTTGATTCTAAATGACTTAACTTGGGTTGACTTAAGTTAGACTAGGGTCCCACCATGCTATTCAAGTCACCATAGCTAGAGTCAACATCTAAGTTACTCTCTTAAGTCGCAACTAGTAAACGTTAAAATTAACAACCATCAATCCAGTAATTAATCAAATAATTTCAATAAGTCAAAATGACCAAATTATCCCTAGGCTAAAAATGATAAATAAATATCCCAATCACATGGTTAGGCTCTAGGTCAGACAGTCTCTAGGATTTCACTAGTAGCACATCAAAATCACAAGTCATGACTTAAAATAATTTTAAATTAATTAAAAATCACCAAAATTCATAATGTGATATAAATATCAATAAATAATAATTATAATTACAAAGTTTAAAATTATCCTCATTTGAAAAACTGGGTGTTACATCTTCACACCTATTTAATCTGTTGGCTCCTTTGCTTATATTGTGGGTAGTGTATGAGATTAGATTCATACCTATTACATGCTTAGATTGAATATGCTTAGTATACTTATAGCGCTGTACATCTGGATAGTCCATTGAATTGGGAACTTATTCAAGATTGTATCAGTTGTCTATTGTCATGTGTCTGGTCCCTTATATTTTGGGAATGTGACGTGACAACAACATACTTAAGTTATTTTTTGTTAGAGGTTGTCAAAAATTTGATAAGGACAACAGACACCAAATTTTTACTTTTCTCTTTGTTTCCCACTTTATCTTTCTCTTGTAACCTTAATTTTATGTTTATGATTCGCAATAAGTATTTTTATGAAGTTTCGAATATAATTTTAGGATTTTTAAACTTTATATTTCTACCTAGGTTCGTTGGGACGACACGTGACTGTCAAAATTTTGGCAATCTTGATTATAATGAGTTTTGGCACCCCTAAAAAATATACTTCTTAGGACTGCCAAATTTTTGTCAGTCCTAATTCATTATAAGACTGTCATAACCAAAAAAAAATTGAATACTTCAATGTCCCAAACATGACTGTTTCGATTTTAAAGTTTTGAAAATCCATTAATGAAGCTCGAAACTTCATAAATAGTCCCAAATGAGACTATCTAAGTAAGAAATTGTGCAAAAACAATGGATTAAGATTTAGGCATTTGGAAAAAAAAGTTAAGAAATTTTCTTTTTAGATTTTATACTTTAGTTTATGTTGACCCCTAACAAATTTTTAAAAATATTTTGGATATTAATTTTTTTTAATATTTGTGTCGCCTCTTACTAAACTCTGTAGTACCTTAACATTAACAAATAGAATTTAATGATATATAATTTAATGAAGAATGTAATGATCATAATAAGAATCAAACGTAGGCCATCCTAGGCATGACTCGTTCTCCTCCCCCATTTGCCAGAAAGGAGAACGAGGGGTGTGCGAAACTTGGCATGAAAGACAACCCTCCCGATCTCCACGCGCCTCCTCTCTCCTCTCTCCTCTCTCCTTCCTGCATTCATCCATTCATCCCTCTCTCTCTCTCCCCCTCTCTCTCTCTCTCTAACTCTAACTCTATCTAAAAAATTAAAAAAAGAATAGCATTTCTGCACTAAACAAATCAAAAGTCTCTCCTCATTCCTTAGGCCTCCCCTCTCTTTTCTCCATACCATCAACAAAAAAGAGGGGGAGATGCAGAACAATTTCTTGACGACGATCCGTAGCCTGAAGCTGATAGATGGCTGCAAAGGCACACAGGTCTACGCATTCAACCCTTCCTCTGCCGCCTCTTCTTCGTCGTCTTCATCTTCGGAAAAGCCCAACCTCCGCTCGACATTCTCTCTCCGCTCCAAATCCATCCAACAAAATCAAGATCACAATCACCACCACCACCACAAGCATTCGGCGTCCATAATCATCGACTCCCTCCTCCCCTTCGGCCTCCCCTCCCCCGAGCGCATCGAGCCCCCCGTCGACCCCTTCCTCCGTCCCGTCGATCCCGTCTCCTCCTTCTGCTCCTCCTTCCGTTCCTTATCCGACGCAGCAACGGGAGCGAATCTGTGCAATCTGCATTTGGAGCAGTACTCCCTCCTCCGCTTCCTCTCCGACCCCAAGCTCCTCCGCCGCTGCCTCCGCTCCGCCCGCCTCCACGCCTCCGACGTCCACCATAAGCTCGTCCTCTCCGCCTGGCTCCGCTTCGAGCGCCGCGAGGACGAGCACCTCCGCTCCCCCAAACCCTCCTCCCTCCTCTCCTGCTCCCCCACCTCCCCTCCCCTCGAGTGCCCCCGCGCCGCCCTCTCCCCATCCCCTTTCCCCCTCGACTCCTGCCCATGTAATAATAACGGTGGTTACAAGCAAACTAATTCTGTTGATCTTGATATTGCTGATCAGGAAGAGGAGTTGGAGTTGGAGGAGGAGGAGGAGGAAGAAGGGGATGTTTGGTTCTGTATCGGCGACGACGAGGTAGCCTGTGTCCGCCACCGCATCGCATCCCTTTCCCAGCCCTTCTCCACCCTCCTCTACGGCGGCTTCGCGGAGACGCGTCGCGACCGGATCAACTTCACGCACAACAACATATCCGCCAAGGGGATGCGGGCCGTGCACGAGTTCACCCGCTCGGGCTCCCTCTCCGACTTCACCCCCAAGACCGTCATGGAGCTCCTCTGCTTCGCCAACAAGTTCTGCTGCGAGGGCCTGAAATCTGCCTGTGATGCCAAGCTTGCCGGCCTCGTCCGAAGCGTGGAAGACGCGGTGCTTCTGGTCGAGTTCGGGCTCGATGAGACCGCGCATTTGCTCGTCGCAGCCTGCCTGCAGGTGTTCCTTCGGGAGCTCCCGAAGTCGTTGAACGACCCGGAGATCAATAAGATTTTGTGTACTCCGGAAGGGAGGGAGTGCTTGGAGGCGGCCGGGCACGCCTCGTTCGCGCTCTACTATTTTCTGAGCCAGGTGGCGATGGAGGAGGATATGCGGTCGAACACAACCGTGATGCTGCTGGAGAGGTTGGGGGAGTGCGCTTCTCCTGGGTGGCAGAGGCAGCTGGCCACGCACCAGCTGGGCTGCGTGATGCTGGAGCGGGGAGAATTCAAGGACGCCCAGAAGTGGTTCCAGGAGGCCGTGACCCAAGGGCATGTCTATTCTCTCATCGGAGTCGCGAGGGCCAAGTTTAAGAAGGGGCACAAGTACTCGGCCTACAAGCTGACCAGTAGCCTTCTCCATGAGCACAACCCGGCCGGATGGATGTACCAGGAGCGGTCCTTGTACTGTTCCGGGAAGGAGAAGCTGATGGACTTGAGGGTAGCTACCGAATTGGACCCGGCGTTGTCGTACCCTTACAAGTACAGGGCTATTGCATTGGTGGAGGAGGATAAAGTTGGGGCAGCCGTTGCTGAGATCAATAAGATACTCGGGTTCAAGGTCTCGGCTGATTGTTTGGAGCTCAGGGCTTGGTTCTCGTTGATTCTCAACAATCATGAGAGCGCCTTGCAGGATATAAGGGCCATCATGACGTTGGATCCCGGGTATATGATCTTCCATGGGAGGTTACCTGGGGACCAGATGATCGAGCTCCTTCGGCAGCACGTGCATCAGTGGGATATGGCTGATTGCTGGATGCAGCTTTACGATAGGTGGTCTGCTGTGGATGATATCGGGTCACTCGCCGTGGTGCATCAGATGTTGGCTAAGGAGCCTGGGAGCAGTAGCTTAAGATTTCGGCAATCTCTTCTTTTGTTAAGGTAACCTCTTTTACCATTTCTATTAAGTACTAATATACACTGAAATGGATGTTTCTCAAATATATAGTTAATTTAATAAAGTAGATTGAAGCTAGCATTCATGTTATCCACAATTTCCTTGTAAACTGAGTAAATCTTTTTAGCGTGGATGAAGTAGTATATAAACAAACAGAGTAAAGATTTTTGTTGATGGAGCAGTATAATGGGACATTTATTCAGTCATCTTAATACTTCCATTTAGCTGTTAGGTTGAACAGTACTGAGCATGAGGTGCGCCAGATAGGATTGGATGTAAATGCTATCGAGAGAGGTGTTCTTTGAAGAACGCAACCTGGAACTCAGGCTTTGGATCAAATCAAGAGGATCACAGGGTCCTTAAATGATGGCTCCTATACTAGGGAAGCTCAATTGAGCAGTCAATTGTGGATCTCTATGATAGTATTTGTGCTTTTGTTATCCTATAATTATTGCATGCTGACTATAAACTTCCAGAATGACTGAACTACAGAAGCTTTAACACTACATAACACTTTCGTTTAGTTATGACTATTCTTAGTGATTACCTAATACAATTGCAAAATTGTTTCTAAATTGTTTGAAATTTAGGTTAAATTGCCAAAAGGCGGCAATGCATAGCTTGAGGCTGGCTAGAAACCATTCACAGCACGAACATGAAAGGCTTGTTTATGAAGGATGGATTTTGTATGACACTGGTCATAGGAAAGAAGCATTAGCCAAGGCAGAAGAGTCAATTGCTCTCCAGAGGTCGTTTGAAGCATTTTTTCTTAAAGCATATGCTCTAGCAGATGCAAGTCTGGATCAGTCATCTTCATCTTATGTCATCCAACTATTGGAGCAGGCTAATAGTTGTGCTTCTGATAACCTTCGGAAAGGACAAGTAAGTATTGAGTAAAACACTGTTCGCAATTTTTTTATTTGTTTCATGTTGGAAGTACCAATTATGACATCTTCATAATGACATTACTCTCCAGGCATATAATAATATGGGTAGTGTGTATGTGGATTGTGACATGCTTGATGAAGCAGCAGAATGCTACCTTAAGGCTCTAGGCATAAAGCATACCCGAGCACATCAGGGTTTGGCCCGTGTCTATTATCTTAAACATCAGAAGAAGTCTGCTTATGATGAGATGACAAAGCTGATTGAGAAGGCTAAAAATAATGCGTCAGCATACGAAAAGCGTTCTGAATATTGTGAACGTGACATGGCACAGAGTGACCTTAACATGGCAACATACTTAGATCCATTAAGAACCTACCCTTACCGATACAGGGCAGCAGGTTAGTCATTTATTGACCAGCCAATGGTTTTTTTATTTTTTAACTAGAGACATGGTTTTGATCAATATTCATAATGTTGTTTATTTTGCTGAATGCTATTTAGTAATCAAATGATAAAGGAAGAACATGTGAGATCACTGAGATGCATGACATTCAACTTAGCTTAGAATTCCCTTTGTCCAACCTGTTTGGGTAGCGTACATGAATCCTTCCCTTCTATTCAATTCTAGTAAAGTTGACATGTAAGATTAGGTTTGACATATAGTCCCATGTATAACTCCTTCAACTACATTTCTCCTACCCATAACCCGTCTAGTGTACCTATCGGTCACTGTTGCACATTCGCAGACTATTTCAATCATTCTTCATGTTATCCAAAATTGACCCCTATTCCATGGATGCACTTAAATACCAATAAATTTAACATAAGACATTCTGAGAGGAAAGAGGCAAATCGTGGAGAAGTCAATTGATCATAAGGGACTTCCAGGAGGTCCAGGTGATCCAGGCTTAGTATTTACCCATATTTCTTCGACAGAACTTCCAGGGCAGATACATAAAGAAGCAAATGATTTCTTGATTCGGTCTCAGTGCCCTCCATAGTGTAATCTAGACCCTTGTTCAACCTTGCTTGAACTGTGAATCACACATTCTTGCCACTCAACTTGATTTTTTTCTTCTTGTGAATTATATTTTAGATAAGTAAGAGTTTACATTTTTGCTACTCAATGAGATAATTTTATTATGGCTCACCTTACAATGTATAGAGCTTACAAAGATAAAAATGGCTAGCTAGTAAACTTGGCAATTAAGAAAGTAAATAAACCTATTTTATTTTCTATACTCTCCTGCAAGCTGGAACTTGGTGAAGGCAAGTCCATCTTGGAGAGAATGGAAAAGAGATCAGTAACCCTATCTAAAAATGGAAAAACATAAAGCAGTAAATGAATAAAATAAGGATAACTAATCTACTCTTTAACACGCCCCCACAACCTTGAACTTACTGAAAGCAAGTCCAACTTAGAGAGTGAAAAAAAAGGGAAACTGGAAATCATCTGATAACGAAGGTTGTGGCTTCAAAAATGAAGAAATCTAGAAAGAAGTAAAAAAAGGACATGTTTCACACCTCAAAAAAAAATCCAGGAGAAACATCCAAAGAGAAGTCAATAGAAAGCCGGGTTTCACAACTCGAGAAATCATGGAGAAACATGCAGAAGTCAAAAGAAAGTTATGTTTCAAACATTAAGAAATCGCGGAAGAAACAACCAAAGAGAAGTCAAAAGAAAGTCGAGTTTCATAACTCGATAAATCCCGGTCAAAAGATCCAAAGAGAAGCCAAAGGAAAGTCGGGTTTCACAACTCAAGAAATTCAGACATAAATATCTAAAGAGATCATAAAGAGTGAATTGTGGATATCTAGGATGCGTAGAAAAGAGAGTTGTTTCTACGTGGATGCTCGACAAGATAACAACAGTCAAACCAAATAGTCATCGTGAATAGTTGCGATACCAAGAACAAGTGAGATTGGTAGGGTCCAACGCTCGCGCTCAAGTTGGTGGAGAAAAAAATGCCAACTTGAATAAGTAGAAGCAACATAAAGTAATCAGTGGTCTCGTTCGTCGTTGAGCGAGCCACGGTTCGGGGGTTCAGCGCCCAATTTTTTTTATATTCCACTCTATGTATCAAAAAAAGAGAGAAAAAACTAGACTAAAGAGGAACTCATGGCCCCATCCAAATTGTCCCTAAAAGATAATCTGACACCATGTGGACACCAAATGTCCACCATAAGATAGTCTGACACGAACACTGTGTACACTGGGTTTGGACAAAAGCAATGAGAAGGGTGGAAAGCCCTCGACCTCATCGTAGAAGACACTCGTCGAAGATAACTAAACTACCCTGGATCGGAGAAGCAGGCCACACAGAGAAAGAGAATATCTCGTCAAGATCGGATCGTTGTGAGGAGTTGAGTTCATCCTGGTTGCCGGAATCAAAAAAGAAAAGTGAGTCGAGATTATAGTGGTCGAGATATGAGCGGTCACCATGGTCATAGAAGGCTAGAATGACGAAGATGACGTAGACGATTATTGCATAGTAGTCAAAGGCACGTCCTCACTAGGTTGAGGCGTCATTCTTCATGTGTGCCTTTTTGCAAGGCACAACTAAGCAAAGACGCATCTTATGTTTTTTATTTTTATTTTCTACAAAGAGAAAATTGAGGCAAGGAGATAGTCCTTATCTCATAAAAATGGAAGGAAGGTAACAATTTTTCAGGATTGCCAAAGTTGGTTACAATTGAACTGAAAAAACTAAAATTATTAAAAGCATGATAGGGAGAACACAAATTCTTGTTAGTTCTAACGACTGCTATGGTTGTTATGCTAGTTCACTTGGTTATGTTCTAATATGTTCTTGTTGGTTTTAATATGTTATTTGGTTTTATTTTGAGCACTTGCCATTTTCTATAAAATAAATAATGAGTTGTTAGTTTGTAGAGATTTCAATTTATGACTTATGTGTGTATAGGTTTCAAGCCTCTTATAACAATATGTTTTGTCGTCAAATATATGGTTGTCCATCTTGTTTCTGGTACTCCTTCGTAATTTTCAAGTGTGATCTTGAGCACCATCTTCTGTATCTACTAATACTTCCAAAGAGTTTTTGGGCTTTAGATGGATTCGTCTTGTTACATTTGAAATGTAAGATCGAAGTCATTTATAAACTTATCATATGGCCTTGTGGCATTGCAAAATGTAACATGAACATAGTCGCAACGTTCTAAACGGCGGTAGGCGGGTGCACGTCGGAGAGAGTCTGCCTACCGCTTAGGCCGTCTAGGCACCGTCTAGACGTCGCCTAGGCGGTCGATACATTTTGAACATATTTTACTATTTTACTACTTTTTTTTTAACATAATATGCATATTTTAAGGGTGTTTAATGCATAACTAAGTTGTAGAACGAAGATTTATAAAGTTTTAGTTTTGTAAAAGTGAACCATAGGCCCATAATGCTTACAAAATTTTTTGGCCAAAATATCATGTTAGGTATTACTCCGCCTAGGCGCCCGCCTACGCCGCCTCACCTCCGCCTATGCCGCCAACCTCCGTTGGCCGCCTACTCCACCGCCTACCGAAAAGCGGTGTGGAGAGAGACTCCCTACCGCCTAGGCGGCCGCCATCTAGAACACTGCATAGTCGAGTTGTTTTGGTGTTCTTCTCACAGTTGGCTATAGCATGGCTAGAAAAATAGTAACGGAACATTGGATTATATGGGTTCTGCTTTTAGATGCAATATATGATTCCGTTAGCAAGCAAACAAATTGCTATCCAATTCAAACAAATGATACCAATCAATCAAATATCTGTAGTCAATAAATTCTAAATTTTAGCATATGAATTTTTCAGATAGCTTAGGATCGTAGACGTATACCAAAAGCAAATAATCGAATGAATCCCTTCTATTTTCGAGTCTAAACCATAACCCAAGTATAATAGAAGTGAGAGTTCAAATAAAATTGTGCTTAACTGTTCTGACCGGTCAAGTAATAGTGTGACCTATAGGACTTGCTACATGTTAGCTTAATTCAAATTCTCAACCAATTGTAGGATAATTAAAAAAATATCACATGAGATTGAAAGCTGATGTCTCAGACTTTCAGTACAAGTCTGTTATGCTTGCAAGTGAAAACTGCAAGGTGAGTCTTCTCTTAACATTAAGTAGGTTATCTTTGATGCAAGATACAACAGTTTGGTACGGACAAATCTCCTTACCAGCGCCTAGTCAACCCAGATGAGGACTTGTGTCCTCAATATTAGGCCCAAGCCAGGCCCTAAGCTTCGAGGATCAGCCCTAGATCAGCTGTTAGCAAGCTGAAAACTGATGTCTCAGACTTTCAGTACAAGTCTGTTATGCTTGCAAGTGAAAACTGCAAGGTGAGTCTTCTCTTAACATTAAGTAGGTTATCTTTGATGCAAGATACAACAGTTTGGTACGGACAAATCTCCTTACCAGCGCCTAGTCAACCCAGGTGAGGACTTGTGTCCTAAATATTAGGCCCAAGCCAGGCCCTAAGCTTCGAGGATCAGCCCTAGATCAGCTGTTAGCAGGCTGGGTTTGGGTCAATTGCCAGCAGCATAAGGAATATAAGCGAGATTATTCGAGTATATAGGTCGTGCAATTGAAGAGCTCGAGGAAGGATGTCTTAGGCATTTGTGAAAGGTTCAGCAAAATGAAGCGGATCACCTATTACAAATTTGCTAGAAATTGTTCAAGTTTTAAATAGACAGATAAGAGAGCCGGAGAAATAATTCTGAGAAGATTGCAGATAAGAGCACCAATCATAAGGTAGTATATTGTTGGGAAAGAAACGCGGAAACCTTTCCCCAAACCGGAGAGTACCTGCGAGAGGACCGAGCAATACAACGCACGAACCCAAAAACGACCACACAAAACAATCCACGCAGACACAGAGAATTTTTGACGTGGAAAACCCTTGCGGAAAAAACCACGGGACGATCGGAGTCCAACCCTGAGAAGCCTCCACTAATGGAATAGAAGAATTACACCCTCTACAAACTCCTCCCGATCCAAATCGGATCCCCACAACACTTAGAAGCAAGAACAATGATTACAAGGCTACGAAGAGCGAGAACGACGAGTAGAGATTACCCGAACGCGATCTCCTTCGAAAACGACCTTCAATCCTCCATCTTCTCTCCCAAAGTTGCAATGGCACTCTTGCCTCCTTCCTCTCTCTTTTCTTCAATATTCTACGATGAATAGGTTAGGAATAACCTAATATTAACTTCCCTAATCCGCAGCAAAATCTGGACCATCAGATATGATCCAACGGTGAGAAATCACCCTGAATTTTCGCTCAGCCCCGACGACACAGAGTTCGGCCAGAACTCTGTGTCGGACAACCAGAACCTACCAGCAACATTCTGTATGGGGGCAGAATTCGGGCAGAATTCTGCCTCCCCTGTTCCAGAATGTAAAAACATGGCTCCCGAGTTTCTTCTTCGTCTCCGAATGGCCTCGTCACCTCCCCGAGCTTCTCTGAGACACAGATGGTGCTCGTCGCACTCCGGGGTCTTCTCCACATAGGTTGGGAACCCCACCCACTCCAACAAATCTCCCCCTTCACAACTATGTGGAGGAGGTCGTCATCCCGACGATCTGCCTGCAGTACTCAAACTTCCCCCTTGGTAGAATCTTCGTGAACATATCAGCTCCGTTGTCATCTGTATGAACCTTCTCAAGCTCCGCGTCCTTCTTCTCAACCACATCCCGTATCCAATGATACCGAGTCTCGATGTGTTTGGACCGGCTATGAAACGTCTGATTCTTCACAAGGTGAATAGCACTCTGATTGTCGCAAAGCAAAGTATACTGCTCTTGCTTCAGTCCCATTTCCTGCAGCAGCTTCTTCATCCACAGCAACTCCTTGCAAGCCTCCGTCGCCGCAATGTACTCTGCCTCTGTCGTCGACAAGGCAACACACTTCTGCAACCGCGACTGCCACGACACCGCTCCTCCCGCAAACATCATCACGTAGTCCGAAGTCGATCGCCTCGTGTCTACATCTCCAGCCATATCAGCGTCGGTATACCCAACCAGCTTCGGCTCGTCACCACTAAAGGAAAGTCTCCAACCAGCAGTGCCCTGAAGATATCGTAGAATCCACTTGACCGCACTCCAATGTACCCTTCCAGGATTTGAAAGATATCTGCTAACCGTACCAACTGCATGAGCAATATCTGGCCTCGTACACACCATGACATACATAAGGCTTCCCACAGCTGAGGCATATGGAACCAGCTCCATATCTTCCTTTTCGTCCTCGGTAGATGGACACTGCTCCTCAGTGAGCTTAAAGTGAGCCGCAAGGGGGCAACTCACTTTCTTCGACTCGTCCATCCCGAAACGCTGAAGTACCCGGTGAATGTACTTCGTTTGGGACAAGTGTAGTAGCTTGGACTCTCTCTCGGCTGATCTCCATCCCAAGAATAGTCTTCGCTGCGCCCAAATCCTTCATAGAGAAGGCCGCGCCCAGTTGGCGCTTCAGCTCCGCTATCCTAGTGGCATTCCGACCCACTAATAGCATATCATCAACATAGAGCAATAAAATGATAAAATCATCATCGGCAAAATACCTCACAAATACACAGTGGCCGACGTCGTCCGTGCATAACCATGCTCACCCATAAACAACTCGAACTTCCTGTACCACTGCCTCGGAGCCTGCTTCAGACCATACAAGCTCTTCCTCAACCGGCAGACCAAATGTGACTTGCCCTTCTCACAGAATCCCTCCGGCTGCTCTATGTATAACTCCTCAAGATCACCGTGGAGGAATGCCGTCTTCACGTCCATCTGCTCGACCTCCAAGTCGAAACTGGCTGCTAATGCTAGCACCACCCGAATAGACGAATGCTTGACGACAGGCGAAAAGATCTTATCATAATCCACGTCTTTCCGCTGACCGTAGCCTTTAACTACCAGCCTCGCTTTGTATCGAGGGCGAGTAGCATCATCTGTTTGCTTCACTCTAAACACCTATCGATTCTTCAAAGCCTTCTTGCCCTTTGGCAACCACACCAGCTCATAAGTGGAATTAGTGTGCAAGGAACTCATCTCCTCCTGCATGGCCTCCATCCACTCCTGCCTGTGTTCGTCTTCCATAGCCTCTGCAAAGCTTTCGGGCTCTCCCCCGTCAGTCAATAGCACATACTCATCCGGTGAGTATCTCGTAGATGGTCGACGATCTCTGTCGCTCCTTCTCAGTGGAGCCACAGGTGCTGGCTGTATACCAACAGCCTCCTCCCCTTCAGGAACTGCCTCTCCGACATGCTCATCCTCCTGAGGGACACCTTGACCACCATCAGCAGGCTGATGATCAAGGTTGGGAGCTACTCCATGTACTGGCTCCCCCATAACTGGATCCTCTGCGATGTCCTCTGGAAACTGCTCGAAGTGAAATGACTCTAACTCAGGCAATTTCTCAGCCTCAGAAGGCGTCTCGAAATCCTGAGTATTGGTCATGGTCTGATCCTCGACGAACACCACGTCCCTGCTTCTGTAGAGCTTTCCTTCCACTGGGTCGTAGAGTCTATAGCCAAACTCATCCCGACCGTAGCCGACAAAGACGCATCGCCTCGTCTTCGGCTCAAGTTTGGTCCTCTCGTCCTTCGGTACATGCACGAAGGCCTTACAACCAAACGCCCGCAGGTGATTGTATGACGGCTCTTTGCCGTACCATACTTTGTCAGGCATATCACCCTGCAAAGGAGCACTAGGAGACAAATTAATAACATAAGCAGCTGTGAGAAGAGCCTCACCCCAATAACTGCCCGGCAAGTTTGCTTCTGACAGCAAACACCGCACCCTCTCCATCAGTGTCATGTTCATGCGCTCCGCTACACCATTGAGCTGAGGTGTCTTGGACGGAGTCTTCTGGTGTCGTATCCCTTGCTCTCTGCAATACGCATCAAAGGGACCGATGTATTCGCCGCCATTGTCGGACCGAACACACAACAACTTCTTGCCCGTCTCCCTTTCAACAGAGGCCTGAAACTCCTTGAAAGTAGGCAGCACCTGATCCTTGGTCTTTAAGGCATAGACCCAAACCTTCCTGGAACAGTCATCAATAAAGGTTACAAAGTAAGAAGCACCACCAAGAGATTTTACCTTCATAGGACCGCAGACATCCGAGTGAATCAACTCGAGCAACGCCGGCTTCCTCGAACTTGGGTGACTTTGGAAAGACACCCTATTTTGCTTTCCAGCTAAACAGTGCGTGCACTTCTCCAACTTTGTAGACTTGAGCCCCAGAATCACCTTCCTGTTCACCAAGTAGCTCATCCCCTTCTCGCTGATATGGCCGAGCCGCCTGTGCCACAACTCGGTAGACGCATCACTGACTGCGTTCACCTCCTGTGCCCCCTGTGCGCTCCCCTCAATATAGTAGAGACCGGACTTCTTGCTTCCTCTGGCAATCACCATCGAACCCCTGAAAAGCTTCCACTGACTGTTCCCGAAGAGACTGAAGAATCCCTCGTCATCCAACCTTCCAACCGACACCAGGTTGAAACGGATATCAGGGACATGACGAACATCTTTGAGAACAAGAACCGCACCCGTCTTCGTTCTCAAATGCACATCTCCAACGGCAACCGCCTTCGACACATCTCCGTTGTCCATCTTCAACACGCCACAGTCGCCTGTCGTGTAAGTGGCAAACAGTGCCCTGTTGTGAGATACATGTGCTGAAGCCCCTGAGTCCACCAGCCAAGAATTGTCATCGCAGGCGAGGTTAGTAATGACCTCATCACCTACGACGATCACATCGCCTCCATGCGTCGAGGCCATCGCTGTAGTGTTCTCTTCTTGCTTCCCCTTGTCGCCCTTCTTCTCTCTCTTCCAAGCGAAACAGTTCCGCTTGATGTGGCCCTTCTTACCACAATGGTAACACTCTGAGTCCTCGTAACGACCCTTGGACTTCCCCTTGCTCTTGTCTCTGCCACCACCTGGACCCCTGCTTTTGTCCCTTCCGCGGCTCTCTGAAACAAGTGCCTCTGAGTGGTGGGATGTGGATGAAGTGTCCTGAGAATGTCTCCGCATCTCTTCATTCAACACCCCGCTCTTGGCAAACTCCAGACTGACCACGCCCTCTGGAGCAGAAGTGATCCTAGATACTCGTACGGTCTCCCACGAGTCTGGCAAAGTACACAGCAGCCATAGTCCCTGAACTTCGTCGTCGAACTTGACTCCCATAGAAGATAGCTGGTCAACCACGCCCTGGAACTCACTCAAGTGGTCCGAAATAGACGTCCCATCCTTGTATCGCAGACCCATCATCGTTCGGATCAGGAACTTGTTTACCTCGGTCTTCTTCGCATACAAGGATTCCAGCTTATCCCATAACGTCTTCGCATGCTCAATATTGGCAACGTGGTTGTACACGTTCTCATCAACAAACTGCCGTATGTACCCACACACCTGTATATGCTCGAATGTCCAGTCCTCCTCGAATTTATCACTGGGCTTCTCGGATGCAAATACGGGCAGATGCATCTTCTTGACAAACAGCAAATCTTTCATCTTGCTCCGCCAATAGTGATAGTTGGTGCCGTTCAGATTCACCATGCGCACCGGCTTCGCGTCCATCTCTCCTCTCTAGTTTCTGTCAACTCCTGACACCCTTCTGAATTCCAGAACCTGGCTCTGATACCACTCTGTCGGGAAAGAAACGCGAAAACCTTTTCCCAAACCGGAGAGTACCTGCGAGAGGACCGAGCAATACAACGCATGAACCCAAAAACAACCACACAAAACAATCCACGCAGACACAGAGAATTTTTGACGTGGAAAACCCTTGCGGAAAAAACCACGGGACGATCGAAGTCCAACCCTGAGAAGCCTCCACTAATGGAATAGAAGAATTACACCATCTACAAACTCCTCCCGATCCAAATCGGATCCCCACAACACTTAGAAGCAAGAACAATGATTACAAGGCTACGAAGAGCGAGAACGACGAGTAGAGATTACCCGAACACGATCTCCTTCGAAAACGACCTTCAATCCTCCATCTTCTCTCATAAAGTTGCAATGGCACTCTTGCCTCCTTCCTCTCTATTTTCTTCAATATTCTACGATGAATAGGTTAGGAATAACCTAATATTAACTCCCCTAATCCGCAGCAAAATCTGGACCATCAGATATGATCCAACGGTGAGAAATCACCCTGAATTTTCGCTCAGCCCCGACGACACAGAGTTCGGCCAGAACTCTGTGTCGGGCAACCAGAACCTACCAGCAACATTCTGGAACCAAAAAGCAGAATTCGGGCAGAATTCTGCCTCCCCTGTTCCAGAATGTAAAAACATGGCTCCCGAGTTTCTTCTTCGTCTCCGAATGGCCTCGTCACCTCCCCGAGCTTCTCTGACACACAGATGGCGCTCGTCGCACTCCGGGGTCTTCTCCACATAGGTTGGGAACCCCACCCACTCCAACATATATGACGTTCATTTTCTTTTTCATGGATTAGTTCATTTCTGTATACTTAAATAAGTACTGCTTGTGGTTCCTCATTTTTTGTTTCAAGTCAACTTAGTGTACAGTATGGAGTGTATTTGCAGCCCAACAGTCAATTTTTGTGTCTTGTTTCAACAGTTATTCTTAATTGTGTTTCCCTGACCAGTTCTAATGGATGAGCGGAAGGAAGAGGAAGCGATCACCGAGCTTTCAAGGGCAATATCTTTCAAGCCTGACCTTCAGCTGCTTCACCTTCGGGCAGCATTCTACGACTCGATGGGAAACACAGCATCCACCTTGCGAGATTGTGAGGCAGCACTCTGTCTCGACCCAAACCATGTCGATACCCTTGAACTCTACAATAAAGCTTCCAATCGAGCTCCTGACGAGCAAACCACGTAAAGAGTCGAAAATGTAGTTTAGATGCATCCTTGATTTAGCAACTGAGATAAGCACCAATGCGAAATTGAGACGGCGAAGGACATGGCGAAAACTGCGAACGAGAGAGGGCGGTATGTATATAATACACATTGGTTACGGAAGTTTATTTATGGGGGGATGGTTGATGCCTATTCGACTGCAGTTGGAGCCAGGTGCTGTAAAGATTTGTGTACATGAGATGTCATTATGACTAACTCTTGCAGATTAAGCAGTTCTCTCAGAGGTTCCCTATGTATTTTTTGTCTTCTCTCATGGTTGTTTCTTTTTTTTTTTTCTTTTTTTTGTGACAGATTTGTATGTGCAACAATTTTTTCAATGGTACAGTGAAGAGTTACAGGCAAACATAACATTTTTCGAGGTTTCTCTTGTATGATTGTTTACTGGCATGAATATATAGTGTTTGTGCTGATCAACAAATGTTAAGTGCTCAAGATTTTCAAGCAACATATTGCATTGAAAATCCTACTATCATTTTGCTTCTTTGGATAAAAAGTAAAACTCAAGCATGAGGGATAGCTCAAATGCTCCCACTCATTTGTCATTTTGGGGCTCAAACGTCCATACTGAGAATATGCGAAGGAGTTGGCTTTCTGAAACGTCCTACTCCAAAAGACTTTTTCTATGGGCACCACAAGTTTTACTGGGGGCGTCATTTACTAGGGGGCGTCCCAGGTTTGAGGAACTTTTACTGGGGGCGTCCCGAAAATTAATTGGGGCTAAACCCCCCCCCCCCCCCCCCCCCCCAAACCCTCTCTTTCATTTCATTTTCATTTTAAAATTCTCTCTTCAAAACCCTCTCAAAACCCTCTCTCAAAAATTCCTCTACTCTCCAAAACCCTAACACTCTCTCCATTATCCACTCTCCAAAACTCTCTCTCAAGAACCCTAAGTCTTCCAAGATCATCCATGGCACCGAAGAAGAACCCGTCATCACAAGCTAGGTATGTTTCCTAATTATTGTATAATTTATTTTACATTTCAAAGTACATTTCGATTCTTTGAGAAATCTCTTAAATGTCATTATAAATTAGGTTAGAATAATTCAAAGTACATTTCGAAATCGAAAATATCATTTTTTATCGTTTAAACGTAACCTAACTGCGTCTGGTCGTCGTCCCTAAGGACTGCAGACGACGGGGCAGTCCTAATGTCAAAATGGACTGCCATGCAGTAGGCAGTCCTGTTATAAAACAGGACTGCAGACACCCTGGCAGTCCTGTTATAAAATAGGACTGCCATCTCTCTGGCAGTCCTGATAGTATGATGGACTGCCAGGAGCATGGCAGTCCTGAATGTCAACTTCACAATTTTTTTACATCCATTATTTAATACTAACCCTATGTTGTCCTGTAGTCCTGTGGCCGCTCCCAAAAGAAAGCGACCCCCCCCCCCCCCCCCCCCCCCCCACACCGCATCCTTGCGCAGGGAACGTAGTGACCGGCCTCGACCTCTAGAGAGACCAATCAGAATTTCAGAACCGCAGCGACAAGGGGAACAACCACACTCCCATTCTCGTTCGAAGCAACGAGGTCCTCCTAGTCCTCCGTCTTCTTCCGATGACGATGACGTACCTATCAGCCAAATTCTAGGACGAGGTGGTTCTGGTGCCGGTCCTTCTGAGGATCCTGTCCGTACGTCCGGTGTCGGTCCTTCTGAGGATCCTGTTCGTTCGGCTGATGTCGATCCTTCTGAGGAGGAGGAGGATGTTCGTCCCCCGGGTTGCTCAATGTTGTTGTCGTTCGACAACCACATTGCTTATGATATATGGAAGAATCCGGTATGTATATTATGTTTGTAAGTTTTCGTATATATATATATATATATATATATATATATATATATATATATATATATATTTCATAATCGTATTTTTATTATCTTGTACGACATACAGGAGAGCTCTCGTATTCTTAGGGCTGTGAGTCACGGGCGGAAGTGTGTTGCTTGGTCTCTTCACCATTTACCCGATGACGTCCAGACCAAAATATTTCCTACCGGTCTGCATAATTTGGCTAGATATGCCTACAAGACGCAGGACAGTGCTCTCATATCGGCCTTTGTGGAGAGATGGCATCCGAAGACGAACACATTTCATCTCCCAGCTGGGGAGATGACCATTACCCTGGATGACGTCTATCAGATATTGGAGTTGCCGGTGGAGGGCCGCGCCATGACAAATGAATATTTATGTACCGAGAAGGATCTCGAGTGGTATGATCGTATAGTTGATTTTGTAGAAGCGAACCTTGGGGTGGAGGCCACTACCTTTACAACCCTGCCGGGCTTCAAGAAGTCGTACGGCATTCCTCTGTCATGGTTAGTGGAGAATTTCAAAGGCCCGCAGGATTGGGATGATGAAACTGTTGAGTGGGTGGCCCGGGCATACATGCTCTTCATACTTGGATCGGTTGCCATTCCAGACAAGTCGGAAACCTCTATACATGCTAGGTATCTCGCGAACCTATCTGTTATAGACGACGTAGGCGACATATCCTGGGGCAGCGGTATACTTGCTAACCTTTACCGCGAGCTTGGTATAGCTTCCCGTGTCGGGACCAAGACCATGGCGGGATACCAGACTCTACTCCATGTAAGAAAATTTCTAACATTTTAAACTAATATACTAGCTAGATTATGTTGTTAATTTACTGACTAGTCATTTACAAATTGTATAGGCTTGGATATACGAGCACTTCCCGATGCTCAGGAGGGGTGAGCTGAACCCACGCTATGAGGAGCACCTTCCTAGAGTGTGTCAATGAAGCCAACTCAGCTAGAAACTAAGAGTCATGAAACGCTGGTTTCCATTCGTGATGCTCTGGAAAATTTGGTGCCAGAAGAGGTTAGTTGATAGCGCGTAGATAGCGTAGACTATTTATGGTATATTTTTTTGTTGACTATTTTCTTTTAACTTTTGTCCTACAGATAGTTTGGCACCCATACCGGGATCTCCGGCAACAAAATCGTCATCTGCAACCAGTATCTCTATTTCATGGTATGATCACATGCTATGATATTACTGAGCCTTACATGCCTGATAGAGTACTGCGTCAGTTTGGCCTCGTACAAACCGTGCTACAGTGCACATTAAGGTTATTGGAGCCTCCGTGTGGGACCCAACCTTTGAACTACAAGCCGCCCTATTTCGACTGGGTGACCGACTGCTACTCCGAGTGGCAACGACATTTGCTGGGGAAGAACTTCGACAACCGGTGCAGGAGATGCACGACTGCAGCGACGACTACATGCCGTACTACTTGGCAGTCGGACATCCTAGGTTGTCGAACCCTAGAAATCCAGGGCCCGTTGCCGTTGGAGCTCTAGGACCTCTGCCTTCAAAAAATGTCCTGTATGCTTCATTGGTCAGGATGGTAAGTTTATAAATTATAGTTTGTAACTAATTTCAAAGTGAACTCTCTTCATTGACGTTTTGTTATAATTGACAGGCTACTCGGGTGAAGGCTTTGGCGAAATCCATCCGATCGGGCTGCCAGAACGATGAATGTGTTAATATCGCGAACCAGTTGGATCATATCGACGACACTGTCGACTTTCCTTTCATGCAAAATCGGGAGGCGCGTACGAAGGCCCGGCATGATCACTGATTTGATTTTGATGTTGTATTTTGGAAATTGTAATGTTTAACTTGTTGGATATTGTGATGTTTAACTCTATTATTTTGGAAATTGTCATGACTATGGAATTGAGGAAATTGTGATGTTTAAGATGTTTAATTGTCATGTACATTCAGTGAGTTTAATTGTCATGTACATTCAGTGGATATTGTGATGTTTTGCTTAGGACTGCCAGACCACTGGCAGTCCTCATTCACATTAGGACTGCCAGTGGTCTGGCAGTCCTGATGAAAACTCACTGTGTGTGAGTTTTCACTCACACACAGAGAGTTTTGCTTAGGACTGCCAGACCACTGGCAGTCCTCATTCACATTAGGACTGCCAGTGGTCTGGCAGTCCTGATGAAAACTCACTGTGTGTGAGTTTTCACTCATACACAGAGAGTTTTGCTTAGGACTGCCAGACAACTGGCAGTCCTCATTCACATTAGGACTGCCAGTGGTCTGGCAGTCCTGATGAAAACTCACTGTGTGAGTTTTCACTCACACACAGACAGTTTTGCTTAGGACTGCCAGACCACTGGCAGTCCTCATTCACATTAGGACTGCCAGTGGTCTGGCAGTCCTGATGAAAACTTACTGTGTGTGAGTTCAAACTCACACACAGAGAGTTTTGCTTAGGACTGCCAGACCACTGGCAGTCCTCATTCACATTAGGACTGCCAGTGGTCTGGCAGTCCTGATGAAAACTCACTGTGTGTGTGTGAGTTATCATCAGTTTTCACACAAGTACTTCAGCCAAATTTTTGACACGAGTAGCATATTTTACACAAGTATGATATTTCAATAGCAGACATGAAAAAGTTGAAAACAAAAAACATATATTTGGCTTCACATTTCAAAATGATATACTTTAATGTTTACAAAATGGGTAATCCATATACAAAATGTTTACAAAATGGAACATCCTCTGCCTTCAGAATGTGGAAACTTCATTCAGTCGATTTCGACGTCATAGTGGCCAACCGGTAAGTCTCTTGGCTCCTCCATCTGCAACAGTCTCCTACAATGATTGATTTGCTGATCAAAAGACCCGGTCCAGGACTTCGCT
Source organism: Iris pallida (assembly GCA_029216955.1). Taxonomy (NCBI): domain Eukaryota; kingdom Viridiplantae; phylum Streptophyta; class Magnoliopsida; order Asparagales; family Iridaceae; genus Iris; species Iris pallida. Next base: position 29,606,215 of record JANAVB010026999.1, on the reverse strand, counting down.
TCTGCCGGTGCTAGTTTGTACCAAACTGTTGTAGGTGGAGGAATCGGAGAATGACCGATCATCCTTAGCATGGCAAAGTGATCTTTGATTTGACCTATAGTACATAGATTGCTTTGTCTGTGCTCCGCCGGAGGAGAGCACATCGGGAAAAAAGTATTGCGAATCCCCGCCGAAAAAAGTACAACAGGGATCCGGTACCGATTAGCAAATAAATACAAGGCAGACGGGACGGACATGTAGTGGTCTGGCCCGGTAACACTGTCAGTGCAAGGAATACTTGTCAACAAACTTGCAACTGTTTCTTCGCTTAGGATGCGGGAGTATAATGGAAGACGACTCTCTAATTCCTCGTACAGCTTCTGCCTCACTTGCCTTCATCCGTCTTTGTCAGAATAACCTATTGCAAGCACATGAAATCCGCAATGGCCATCTCCCGGGACATCAACAATAAACCAGATGTAACTGCAAATCTCTGGATGAAAATTGTGGATATACAAACGCATCGTTTGACTTTCCATAGTATCTTCGTTTGCAATATCTGTTTTCTCCTTTTTCCGGCGAATGACAAGCTTGCTCTTCCGTGCAGGCGGAACTTGCTCTAAGCTTCGTTCAATATGCTCAAAGGATGATGGATCTCTTTTGGTTGACTCAAGCCTTCTCTTCTGTGAACTACTCATTCTTGTTGGAGGCCTGCCCTTAGGATTGGAAATAATGGACGGCTCGTGCATTCTTGTAGTCACCGGACAGGCAAGTTCTTGGATTTTAACCTCAAGGCACTCCCGCTCTGCTCCTTCTGAGGCACACCACCGTGCGTGTAGAAGTTTCACTTGTGGCAAGGAGAAGAAATCACCGTGTGTCTTCACCACGGGCATTATAGACAACTGCCTCCAACGTTCATCGACAGCAAGAACTGGAATAGGAATGGACTGACGACGATATTCATTAATCTCATGGCCACAAGGGAGGCCGAGTGTATGTCGATGTACACACCAGCAAACCTGAGGATTAAAGCCGACAAACTTTGACCTATCAATCTCTTCAAATATGAAATCCAACGCCTTGTGAGAAATGACACGCATTAAAGAATCCAAGAGGACTTCCTTTCTATGCTCATGCTTGACAATATTTAAGCTCATCTCAAATGATGCCTTGATTTCGTTCACCGTCCGATCTATTGATATATGCATCGCTTGCCAAACCGAAACAAAGTTGCCTTGGGATGACTTTAAATGCCTCTTTAATACTGAGTGTGCTCCTTCGACAAGGTTGGTAGTTGTCGTACCGTAATGCTTCACCACATTCGTCCATGCTAAGACGAATTGTTCTTTGTGCGGTTCAAGCCATGTTTCTTTGATGTAAGAAATGCAAGCCGGCTCCCTCCCCTCCCACTTCTCCTTGAATAAGTACCATGTGGCGGCGTAACTGTCTATCGTGCTGGCTCGCCATACACAATTCCAGTCATGGTTGAATTCGTCAAAAACTTGCATGTCAAGTTTACCATCCACTTTCCCGAACTTCAACTTACATTGGGATTGTATATTACGATTTACATGAAATGTGCATAGCAATGTATCAGCTTGAGGAAACACAATCCGAATAGCATTCATTAGAGCATACTCTCTGTCGATAACAAAAACCGAGGGCTCTCTCTGTCGGTGTAAAGGGTTTTCAGTTTCTCCAACGCCCATGTGTAGTCTTCAACTTTCTCACTCTTCATGAAGCAAAAAGCAACTGGAAATGTTTTCCATGTAGAGGTGAAGCCGACAACATGAAAGAGAGGCATCTTGAACTTATTGGTCTTGTACGTGCAATCAAGAACTAACACGTCGGCGAAAGACCGATCCAAATGTGTGCAATCGGGATGAGCCCAAAAGAGTAAAATGACTTCATTGCTCTGGGGATGTCTTCTATGATGCTCAACATAATGATTGTCTCCAAGCAACTTCATCACTTCTTGCATCGCCATTCTCGATTTCGACCGAATGGCGTTAGAAGAAGATAGGACGTTGTATATTGACTTCATTGTAGACTTGTTCTTCTCATCTTCATGTCGTATGACGGAATATATTTGTCTCGGTGCAACTCCGAAATTGGACAAGTCTTCCACTATCTTCTTCTCCGTAATGTTCAACCGTCCGACATACGGATGACCCAATAGTGATTTGGCAATCTCGTGGTTGTGGATTCCATTCATGACTTGGACTGTCCACTTCGCTTCTTCATCCTTTCTAATATAGACTTTGAACGGACAACCACATTTTCTCGTTCCAACATTTCTCTTTGGAACTTTACTTTCGAGAACTTTTTCTTTCTTATGCCTTCTAAACACACCACCTCGTTCACATGAAACCACAGTGGTTTGTTGTCCCGGACGGTTTCGGGCCGATCTTGATATCACAAGAACTATGTTGTTTGCCCGTCCCACTTCTCGACACCAATTTAGCGCACCTTCGTATGATTCAAAACACATATTGGTCCTGAATAAATGGCCTACATCGACGCCAATTGGAGCTGCAACCTCGATACCGGAAGATGATAAGTCCTACAATATAACTTAAAGTTAATAAAATAAAATAACACAACACAAAAAATGTCCAAACTGCTGCCAAAATGAAGGACTGCATAAGGCAAGGCAGTCCTTTCAATAATCAGGACTGCCATTTCACTGGCAGTCCTGTCAATGATCAGGACTGCCACATCTCTGGCAGTCCTGATTATTGACAGGACTGCCGAAGTTTGGGCAGTCCTATATGTAGAGGTGGACTGCCCGCGTATTGGCAGTCCTGTCCCTAACAGTCCCGAATTGCACCCGACGTGAATGTTACAATGGGCTTACCAAGAGTGCATCCGAAGCAAGAATGTGTTCTTCGGACATATCGGGACGAGAGTCTGCTACATTCGATGACCCGGGTTCTTCCATGTTCACTTTTTCTAAATTAAACACATATAAATCATTATTTACATGAAAAATTATTGTGAGAGAGTCTACAAATATATTAATTAGATGACATACCCATGAACGGATGAATTCGATGACACTGTAACGAAAATTTGGACCCTAAATCTTCACAATGTCTTGGTTGGGAGACAATTTGGGTTAGGGTTTACAAAACTATGACCTAGAAATTCTTCTTAGGGTTGGAGAAAAGAGTGGAGGAGATGGAGAGAGTAGAGAGAGAAGAAGGGAAATAAAATTAGGTTGATATTTATATGACATCTTGGGCTAGCCCCAAGCAAAAAAATTTGATGGCAAACTTGTAATTTTTTCCAAAAATTTTGGGATAGCCCCAAGTAAAACTTGTGGTGCCCAGAGAAAAAGCCCTCCAAAAATGTAATGCAAACTAGCCCCGAGACAATACAAGAGTATAATTTATGAGAAGCTATGAAGGAAGCATGACAATGCAAAAATATCCTTGAGAATAGAATTGGTTCTGACACCAAATTCATGTAATAGGCTTCGCCCCCAGATAAGCCTATGAATGGAGAGGCACAAACAACGTTGCCCTGATCATTTTCAATAATTTAGAATTGAAAGAGGGGTTTTTTTTTTTTTTACATTTTATCCAACATCTAAACAAGTTTTGTTTACTTATGAAAGAGACTCTTGATAAGGTGTTCTTTGTGTTTTGGAGCTTAGCCAAAAAAATTTAGAGAACTAAGACTAATTCTCCAAGTTTCTTATTTGATATAAAGAAGTTGAAAAACTTGGATAATAAGAACTTTCGTCCACATGGACTTGTCCTCATACCACATATGATCAAGTTCTCCAAGTTTCTTGGGTAAGTTACAAGGCAAAAGGGTAGGAACTTGGAGAACTTATGTTTAGTGAGGGGAAAAAAAATGATGTTCTCAATGTTTCTTTGGGTTCCAAGTTTATTTTTTATTTTTTTCCAACCAAACACAATAACATAAGGAAAGTGGGAACAAAAACTTGGAGAACTTGGCAATATGATCCACCACCACGATTCTCTTGGTTCTTTGTCTTCTCCAAGTTCCACATGTTTCAAACAATCTCTAATCTATAGCATATTCAAATCTAAAGTAAAATAGTTGGCTTCTAGTACACTAAAGGCTTATTTGGTAAACTGAAAGTGGAGCACAAAGTCTACAAAATGCATGATTTGGGCTTAGGTCTTGTACATCTAATATTTGGTGGGAATATAATTTAGTGGTCGAAAGTGGACAGTTTGATGGTTGGCAGTTTCTTTCACTGCTTTTGTTATGCCCCACCCCCAGAATATGGAAGACCGCACCTGTCACGACCTGCTCCCACTTTTTGGGACATGAGTATGTGACTAAGCCCATCTTAGCCGCAGCATCGACGGTAGTATGTTGTTTATACCTCAAGAACTATCTCAATGTCTATATACCACATTAATCATCACAAATTGACTATTTACAGCTCATTGACAGCAATAATAAAACTATAGGAATACAAGAGAACAAACATAACTACAATCTCAAAATAAGTAAAGATCCAACTGTACATAAGAATCCAAAGCTCGGAAATAAAGAACTAAAAGGAAATAACTTACTACGTCTACACTTAAGCAACTCTGGAACATTATCTCTTGCTAAGTTTGGTCATCTATGGCATCTATATCTCCTTCATAGGGACCGTAGGGTGTAGGACAATCCTTCTCATGAAAGTATGTCGACGTTATATATTCAAGATTGGAGCAAGTACACAATACCAACGAACATAATATTAGTGAACTATAAATGCGTGTAACAACGAATAGCAACTAACATGATCACTAACTAACTATATGATAATATTAGAAGACAAGTGGTGAATGCTTCATTGTTTATTCTTCAGCCCCAAGGCTGGTTTAAATAGAAGAAATACAACTAATGTCCATCCTTGAATCAAGGAGAACTTTATTACAATCAATATTCATCCTTGAATAAAGGAGAACTTTATGGAAAGAAAACTAAATGAAGATAGAAACATCTCTCTAATAATAACAAAATCTTCTCTAATAATAACTAATAATAAGAGGAGAGAGATTCAAGGGATTCTCCAACACCCCCCTCAAGTTGGTGTATAGATATCTATCATGCCCAACTTGCTTATCAAATGCTCAAAGACGGGTCTTGCCAAGCTTTTGGTTAAGATGTCCGCAGTTTGCTGACTAGAGGTCACAAATGGTAGACATATGATTCCAGCTTCTAATTTCTCTTTTATGAAGTGACGGTCAATCTCAATATGTTTGGTTCTATCATGCTGAACCGGGTTGTGGGCTATGCTTATGGCAGCTTTACTGTTAGAATATAACTTCAATGGGAGCTCAATTTTCATCTTAAGTTCCTCCATGACTCTTTGAATCTGTAGTCCTTCACAAATACCCTGAGTCATAGCTCTAAACTCGGCTTCTGCACTGCTCTTGCTACAACTCCTTGTTTTTTGCTTCTCTATGTCACAAGATTACCCCATACATAGGTACAATATCCAGAGGTTGATCTTCTGTCTGTGATTGAACCTGCCCAATCTGCATCAGTGAAGATAGACACATTTCTTTCACTAGTCTTCTTAAAAAATAAACCCTTTCCGGGATTGGCCTTCAAGTATCTCAGTATTTTATAAACTACCTCAAGATGTTCCTCATAAGGAGAATGCATAAACTGACTCACTACACTGACTGAGAAGGCAATGTCAGGTCTAGTATGGACAAGTAAATTAGCTTACCCACCAACCTCTGGTATCTTTCGGTGTCAACAGAAACATTTCCTTCTTTCCAAAGTTTTGCATTAGAATCCATGGGGATGTCGGCTGGTCAACAACTACTCATTCATGTTTCTCACAATAGATCGAGAATATATTTCTGTTGTGAAACCACAATTCCTTTCTTTGATCGAGCAACCTCCATACCAAGAAAGTATTTCAAGGATCCTAAGTCCTTGATTTCAAAGTCTGTAGCAAGTCTCTCTTTTACTCTTCTCATTTCAACTGTATCATCCCCAGTGAGGACAATAACATCTACATAAACAATCAAGGCAGCAAATTTTCCGCCAGAGGAGAATTTGGTGAATAAAGTGTGATCAGCTTGTCCTTGAGTGTACCCTTGGTTCTTCATAGAGTGAGTAAACCTTTCAAACCAGGCTCTAGGAGATTGCTTCAAGCCATAAAGAGACTTCTTCAACTTGCATACCTTTGATCTGAATTTGTCTTCAAAACCAGGAGGACTATCCATGTATACTTCTTCTTCTAGATCACCATTGAGGAAGTCATTTTTAACATCCAACTGATGTAGAGTCCAATCCAGGTTAGCCGCAAGAGATAAAAGTATTCTGATAGTGTTCAATTTTGCAACAGGAGCAAATGTCTCTGAGAAATCTATGCCATAAGTTTGAGTGAAACCCTTAGCCACCAAGCGAGCCTTATACCTTTCAACTGACCCATCTGAATTGTACTTCACAGTAAACACCCACTTACATCCCACAGTCTTCTTACCAACTGATAGTGTCATGACGCTCCAAGTTTTGTTCTTTTCAAGAGCTTTCATCTCCTCAAATACAGCTTCCCTCAAATTTGGAACTTCTAGGGCATCCTGTACATTCTTTGGAATCTCTACACTAGAGAATTGGGAGGTGAAGGCAGAAAAAGATGAAGACAAGTTTGATATATGATATAAAATCGGACATAGGATATTTAGGGCAAGACCTAAAAGGTTTTCTAACTGCTATGGGATCATCTATATCGGGATGCATGATACGACTCTCAAAAACAGAGATAGACTTACTTTTTCTTTTCTGAGGAGGTTGATTATTCTCCGGTTCAGATTCATGGCAATGTTGAGATGTGGACACATCCTCTTCTTTATGGTTCTTTCTCATAAACACCTTTCCTTTCCAAGTCTTGTTTCCTACTTCGAACCTGCCCTCTTTATATGACAATTCATTTTGTGGCATTTCAATTAGTTCATCATTATTATCATCATCAAAAATTTTATTGTTTTTTTTCATGAGAAAGTGTAGGCTCAGATTCATCGAGTTCCTTACTCATAGTAGGAGTAGGTTCAGATAATGAATCATGGCCATTTTCTGTTGGTGCAGAATTACAAGTCTTAGAATTTTATGATATAGGCAAGGACAAGTTATTTAAAAAACTTATGTTCTCAGTTTCAAATGAGTCTTCCTTTAAGTCCCCCCCCCCCCTCGAAGATAAATATCATCAAAAAAGGTTTGTTTTCAAAGAATGTGACATCCATAGTGACAAACATTTTCTTGTTTTTTGGATCAAAGCATTTATATCCCTTCTGGGTTGGAGAGTAGCCTACAAAAACACATTTTATAGCACGTGATTCGAGTTTGCTAATATTCTTATGTTCATGAACAAATGTTGTGCAACCAAAAATTTTTAATGTCAAATCAGTTAAAATACGAGTAAAAGGAAAACATTCTTTGAAAACATGAATTGGAGTTTGAAAATTGAGAACTTTAAAGGGCATTATGTTAATTAAATATGCGGCAGTTAAAATTGCTTCACCCCACAAATAATTTGGAACTTTATTTGAGAAGAGTAAAGCTCTAGACACCTCCAATAAGTGTCTATTTTTTCTTTCTACAACTCTATTTTGTTGAGGAGTATTTGGACATGAACTTTGATGCACAATTCCATTTTGAAGAAAAAAATCACCCAAAATTGTGTTAAACTATTCCCTGCCATTGTCACTTCTAAAGACTTGATTAGTGGTCTGAAATTGAGTTTGCACCATTTTAAAAAAATCCTTTACAGCCTGACAAACATCAGATTTTCCCTTTAACAAGTACACCCAACATACTCTTGAATGGTCATCTATAAATGTGATAAACCATTTTTTGTGAGAAAGTGTACTTGTACGATTAGGGTCCCAAACATCACTGTGAATAACAGAAAAAGGTTTTGCCGGTTTATAAGGCTGTATTGGAAAATGGGAACGATGATGTTTTGCAAATTCACATGCCTCACATTTAAACAAAGACAAATCTTTATTACGAAATAACTTAGGAAATAAGTGTTTTAAATAGCGAAAACTAGGATGGCCTAATCGTAAATGCCATAATATAATGTTGTCATCATTATTTGAAACACGAAAAGACTCAAAGCAGGAACTTATCGGTTTGGAAGGTAGTTGTGATTTAGATCTAATATCGAAGTAGTAGAGTCCTCTATTCTCCTTAGCACTGCCAATCATCTTCCACGAGTTCAAATCCTAAATGACACAGTGAGAACCGAAAAAGTTAGTTTGACATTTTTTTTTCTTGGGCTAATTTACTGACAGATATTAGGCTACAAGATAGATTTGGAACATGATGGACATCTTTAAGAGTCAACATCGGGGACAACACAACTGAACCTTTACCTGCAATGGCTGAAAAGGAGCCATCTGTGACCTTTATTTTTTTGATTTCCTGCGGAGGGACTATATGAAGAAAACATAGTAGATTCACTTTTCATGTGATCGGTTGCACCTGAATCTACTATCCAAGTGTGGTTGGAACTGACACTAAGAAGAGCATAATTACCTTTTTATGCTATAGAGCAAGGAGTTTGAGATTCGAGAAGTTTGAACAGTTTTTCTAGTTGTTCCGTCGTGAGTGAAAGCTGAGTTGAAGAAAATTGCTGCCCTTGATCTGAATTACTAGCCTGGAATGTACGACCCTCATTACCACCTTTCTTCTTCCAGTTCGGAGGCTTGCCATGGAGCTTCTAACATGTTTCCCTTGTATGCCATGCACGTTTGCAGTGATCACACCAAGATTTGTCTGACTTCTTACTTTCATTGAAGTTCCTAGTAGCCAGAGCCGAGCCTTCAGATTCTGAACTTTGAGGTGCCTTACCCATCATGATTCCTTGTCGTGCCTCCTCCCTTCTTATTTCTGAAAAGGTTTCACGAAGAGTTTGCAGTGGTATCTTCCCTAAAATTTGGCCTTTTACTACATCAAGGTCTTTATTCAACCCAGCAAGAAACATAAAGACACGATCATTCTCTTGCCTCTTGAGGAACAGAACACTATCTTCTGCGCACCTCCAACTGTCATCATAACAGAGATCCAACTCTTGCCACAGAGTCAACATCTCATTATAATTAGTAGTTACATCCCTGTCGCCTTGTTTAGCATGCCACAACTTTGACTTTAAGCCAAAGATCTGGAAGGAGTTTTGAATATCAGAGTATGTTTCTTTGACAGCTTCCCACACTGCCTTTGTAGAAGGTAAAAACATATACGGCTTACCTATTGTGGTTTCCATAGAGCTTACTAACTAGGCAATAATTAAGGAGGTTTCAGACTTCTATTGTTTAAAAAAGGGTTTTCTATTGCCGGTTCTGCTATTGCTCCTGTCAAAAAACCAAGCTTTCTTTTGCCTTCCAATACCAAACGAACGGTTTGGGCCCATTCATTATAATTTTCCCATTCATCTTAGGAACATTGACCTTGAGGGAGTTTGAGGATCCTTCATGATCATTGAAACCTATGTTGAAGTTGCCGTCTCCGAAAGGACTTTTGTCTCCATTGTCGTCGTCATCGTCACGTCCAGTACCACCGCTAGCACCGCGACCAGCGCCTTCACCGTTGCCGTGACCAGCACCTCCGTCGTTGCTAGTGCCGCGACCAGCACCACCACCATCGCCATGGCCTGTTGCACCGTTCCCACGGCCTGCTTCGCCTTCTGTCGTGGAGGAGTTGTCATTGTTTGTTGAGCCGATAAGGGCTTGCCGCCATCTATTGGAATCGGCCATTGAGAGCCTAATTGGGTTGGAGAAACGGGTTTAAAAAACTGTGCAAACCCTAGGTTAGGGAACATGGCTCTGATACCATATTAGAAGACAAGTGGTGAATGCTTCATTGTTTATTCTTCAGCCCCAAGTCTGGTTTAAATAGAAGAAATACAACTAATGACCACCCTTGAATCAAGGAGAACTTTATTACAATCAATATTCATCCTTGAATAAAGGAGAACTTTATGGAAAGAAAACTAAATGAAGATATAAACCTCTCTCTAATAATAACAAAATCTTCTCTAATAATAACTAATAATAAGAGGAGAGAGATTCAAGGTATTCTCCAACAGATAACATGAAGTATGCATATGTAGAGTAAACTATATAATATGATGAACTTGATGCATGATCTACACAAGACTAGATAATAAATAGTGACCTGTTACATATAAATAACGTGCACTTTAGAAATAGATTTCGTCACATGGATGGTTGGAGGGATCAATTGGTAATACGTGAGTAATGGTACCAACGTTATTCAATATGGATTGTCTGATAAATTACCTTACCCAATTCTAAATCATGATAAGATATCAATTGGTAATCATGTAAATGTAAGGCATATTCGATAGGGTTGTATCCACATGCCTACTAGTGATTTTCTCCAACCCATACTCAGTACTAACTCATGATAAGATATCAATAATAAGAAAACTATACAATGAGAATCATGAGAACAAGTGTCACGCCACAGTCCCAAAATATATAGGACCAGGCCACTTGACAATCGCTAGCTATGTATTCACACGGACTACGGCCCGACTTGAATACATATAAATTGTCTAGATCAGATCAAGTATCCACATAATCCACAACTCTATCTATGATACTATGAACTATAAAAGGGCATAACTATGAAAGAACAAATAAGAAGGCATCATCTTAGTGATACATGAATCCCGAAGATGTATAAGCCTACGTCAGATCTCAACAATAATCTGGAAGAAAACTAGGTCCTCAGAGGGACGTAGCAAAATACATAATATACATGCCGAAATGAAGTACAATAAATAACATGCGAATAAAGTAAAACAAGTGATCCCCAAAAAAATAGAAAAATAAGGAAACTAGGTCCTCAGAGGGCTACTATAGTTCCTTATAAGGGCATACGTGGCTGATAATGGGTCTGGTTTGTTTCAGTTAGGAAAATACATATAAGTTGTTGGGCTGAAGAAAAATGTTAGATGGAAAAAATATTTGAGCTTAGAAAATCCTTCAATAGGCCTTAATTCATCAACAATTGTTAAAATACAAACAAAATAGTAATAATAATAATAATAATAATAATAATAATAATAATAATAATAATAATAATAATAATAATAATAATAATAATAATTTTTAGAGGTTTAAAAAGTATTAATATTATAAGTGCTTATAAAAGATTAAAAAAAGGAGTTAACAAAATAATAATAACTAAACTTTTAAGCTTCGCAACAACCTTAAAACATAGGTTCATTTGGCAAACACTTAAATTCAGATAAATGAACATTAGAAAGAAATCAATATGGTCAGAAATCATGATTCATAAAGAGAAATAAATTTGAGGGATCTTACAACAAGAACAATACGAGAAACTATCATGATACATGTACAAGTTTACTCTATCTCTGTAACAATTGTATAACTCACTCAATATACAATCATGATAAGAGGACTAATGATAACCATGTACTAGATGCAACAAGACTAACTACACAACTATTACAGGTAGATATAAGAATACCGTAATTAGAACGTTAGGTAAGAGTACTTGTTTTAACCTCTAGATGGATATACTATCGACCATTGATTGGTACCTGCGAGAAAATTTCGTCGCTACCCAAAGCAAACACATAGAAATATTCAAACCCAAAACATAGGATTAGTTCTTTCTTTTAATCCTAAAATTTTATCTATTAGGGTTTAATTCATATGACACGCAAATTGGTGCATAATACTACAACCAAGGTTTAATGTCTTCAAGAAAGTTTTTATCCTATTCAATTCTGGAATATGTAGTCAATCCTAAATTTTTAGGTCAACATGGCCAAGGTTTACAATTTCAGAGCCCATGGCACGCAAATCAAGGCAAACCATTGATCTGAAAATATCATCATAAAACCTTGATTTGGGTACATAAACCTATAGATTTTATTTCTATGAGAGTGCTAGAATCGACAGTTTACACATAGGGTCTAAGGTCAAAAGTTATGAATATTACATATTGTAGGTTAAAAAAATAGGTTCTTAGAAAATTTTACTGGTTGATTCCTACTTCTATTAGTTATGGAATATACAAGATAAAATTATATAATTTTGAAATTTTACTATGTTGTAAATCTATAAATAAAATTCCAACGGATCATAATTTTGTGTTTAGAAATTCCCCAGGTCACAAAATCAACGAAAGATATTTGTTTTATAGACACTTGTCATTAATTAAATCCTACATAAATTAATTGAACTAATTTGGGCCATTAATCTATATTAAAAAAAAATTTCTCGATACGAAGTCAACAAAAATAGGCACAAATTGGCATCCGGAGCAAGGATATGTGGCTTTTTAAATTCATGCATGATATATATTTGTCACCACCACTTTCCTGGAATAGGGGTATTTTTGACTTTTTCCTAATTACTGTTAATAGTGTGGTTTCATATTATATCTTGAGTGCTAATTATTTTTGAAAACTAAACTTTATATTTTGGTTAATTATTTAAATAGTTAATATGGTGCATGTGTTATATTTTGAATATGATTAATGGTTAGTCTTTAGATTAGAATGATGATTAGTGATCTAGAAGACCCAAACCCACTTGTCATGACCACCCAACAAGATGATTAGGACTAGCCTAATTGAACTTTAGTTAGTCTCTAGCTAGATTAGAAGAATTAGTTAGAAGGCTTAACTAAACACCTCAATAGGAAGAGAGGTTTAATCCCTAACTTGTCATGACTAAAGAGAAGGGCTTAGTGGACATTTTTCATTGCCCAAAATCCTAACCCTAAACCCCTATGGCAGCCCACATTGTTTATAAAGTCTCACTTCATCTTCTTCCTCTTTCCATTTTTATTTTAAGCCCCAATTTAGGAGCTTTTTCCCCCAAATTGCTCATACACCCAAATTTTCTCCAAATTGAGCAAAATTCATTTCATTCTCTCCCCCTTGGAAAGGAGAAGCCTCTAGTGGCTAGCTAAGAAGGAATTGGAAGGATTTGGAGCCTTGAAGCTTGGTGGAGATCTAGATCTAGAAATTTTACATTGGAAATCCATCTCCCTTTTGGTATGAGCTGTCTAAACCCTTCTATTTTATTTCATTAGTGTAACTACATTCATTTATGACCCCATTTGCATTAGGATACCATTAGAGAGGAGTTGAGGCTCTTCTATTCATATTTGAAGGTTTTTCCCATTTTATTTTGATACAAATTTGGGAAAATCGAATTTATGACCACCAAGTGTTCGATACGTGTCCCCAAAGGAACTTCGTGTCCTTTCTCAGTCGAGATTGGGTGTATGTGTCCTAAAAGGATACGTGGTATTGTGTCATGGTATCTCATGATACACATGGTTAGATTTGGGTATATACATGTGTTTCTTTTGTCCAAACAATCCAAATTCGTCATAATATTCATCCACGTTTTTAGTAGCCAGAACAACTTAGAAATGCCATAACTTTTAGCTCAGAACTCCGATTAATCTTTTATTTTTTTTAAAGAACTGTATCAAAGTTAGCTTTCCAAATATATATATATATATATTAATAGGCCAAAATCGTTCTACAACTTTCTGTAAAACTATTTGAGTGTCAGCTGTCCGAAAGACAAACGTGTTTCGGTATTTTTGCGATTTCGGGAGCTTTCGGACACGAAAATGCGATCCGTTTGAAGTTTCGGAAAGCTAATACGAAGGACTACGAATACTTTAATGCTAGAATTTACTGAAGGTCTAATTGGTATGTTATTGATTTTAAGTAGAAAAGTGACTATACGACATAAACATTTTGTGTAACCTATGAGCCTATGTAGTATGGATATTAAGTAAATGTAGGTACTATAAGTTGTCGAGTATATGTATGATATAGTACATATATATGTATATATATATTATTGTTAGGTAATATGTGTTAGTTAGTGCGTGTTAATGTTGATACAAATGGTTATCAAGTAAGCCAAATATAGATAAGTTATGTGTCAAGGTATTAAAATTTTAGGCAAGGTACTAGTGTGATACTTGGGTACCATGAGGATATTGGTATCGTGACACTCAAGTATCATGAGTAAGGATAAGAGAGTATTGGAACTTGAGTAAGGTATCCTATTTGGTATCAAATATTAGTATTAGAGTTAGTTGGGATATGTTAGGGTTACCTTAAAAGTTAAGATAATTAGTGTATATAGATATCTTAGTATCTATGATATATTAGATTTAGAAGATTAGATGGTTAGTTAGTTAGTGTCTAGTAGATGTTAGAGTTAAGATAGATAGTATCTTAGGATACTAGATGTTAGTATCTTAGGAGTAGATAGTGTATCTTAGATTTACCTTTACCTTATGGTAATGGTTTACCTACAAGGTAAGGTATTGGATTTACCTTCAAGGTAAAGGGGTTTACCTAGATACTAAGGTTAGATGTTAAGATATTGGTTAGCTAGTAGCTTAGGGTAGATACTAGATATCTAAGATTGATATTGGTAGCTAAGGTATTTATACCTAGACTAAGGTATTGGACTTCCCACCAAGGTATTGGTATTGGGATACCAATAGGACCAAGGTATATTGGTATATGTTATGGGTAGGTAAAGGTAATGGTATATATAATAGGCATTGGGTACATCCATGTATATATAAAGGATAAATTGGCTAAAGTAATCCTAGATAGTAGGTAACTAGTAGAGATGTAAGATATATGTATTGATACTTGGTAATATTAGCTATTATAGCTGATACCTTCAAGGTATAGACCTAGAAACGAGGTATGACTAGCATGGACTAGAAAATCTAGTTTATGCAAGGTATTGACTTTAGAACTAAGGTATTAACTAATAGTTAAGGTATTTGAGATATGGGCTAAGGGTAAGTGGATAGTATCTATAGATGATATATGTGATTTGGGATACCATAGTGTATGTGGCTTGCTGAGAATTCATGCATGATATATATGTATATGATATAGTACTATAAGGTATCCTAGAGTATGTGGGTCTATGGTTAGAATTATGACTAGCTTAGATAGAGTTGACCCCTTTGACTAGATAGTTGACCAAACCCTAGATGTTGACTTAGTTTGACTAAGAGTTGACCAAGGGTTGAGTTTTGTCCTAGAGAGGCATAGTATCATGTAGATTGCATTGTACACTAATTATTATACATTGAATACATTATAACCTGTATTGCTCTAAATAGGACATTGTGACTCCAGTTTGGACATCTATACATATCAGTCGCTCAGTGTATCATGCGAGTACATTCTCTAATAGTTCTTTTATTTACTTGGTGATTACTGTATTTCAGTTCTAGTTAGTTCTATTTGATGTCTACTATGAGTCTTGGCATGATTGTGCACGGATTGGTATTGTCATTGCATTTTCAGTCATAAGATGTTACCTTAACTCATCGCGATGGTATTGAATATTGTTGTTGTTGGTATTGGATAACATTAAATATATTGGTATCGAATACTGTTCTTGTTGGTATTGGATAACATTAGATATATTGGTATTGAATACTGTTCTTAGTGGTATTGGATAAATATTGGTTAACATTGGCTAGTAACGTGTCATGGTTGGATCCATCGTATCAGTCAGGGCGGAGGTAATACTAGTTAGATATGTGATCAAGAACTATCGGCAAATAGTGTAATCATCGGCTACTAGCTAAGCATTGCACGTATTGTCGAGCTAGCCTTAGTGTAAATATTGAATATCCCAAGCCGATCACATATCCAACTGGTATTCCAAAACACATTGTCTATTATAGTTTTATACATTCAGTTCACCATTACATTGTTCTATCTTGATATAGTAGTTCTATTCTATTATTTGTTCTCACAGATTTCTGTCTATCTTACCATGTTTATCAGTATAACTGTTTTATAGTCCTTGTCATTTACTTGGGATTTCTAGATTAGATGTGCTCGTTCTATCCTGACTGGATATGTTGACAAAATATTATAGATGATATAGATATTGCCCTAGTTATAGTTTAAAAGTATTAGTTTTCATGTTGTATCGAATTGTTTCGATTGTTAGATGAGACTTATTATATTCAGGATATGTACTTATTTGTGTTGGACATCTAGACTTGTGTGTTGTGATAACTTTACTATTTATTCAGTTTTTTTCTTTTATCTGATTCCATATCGTGCTCTATCTTCCTTAGACTTGTGATTGAGATTATATAGTTAAGATGCCATATTATACCGCCGTGCGGAGATGACAGGTTATATGATTAATATTGTTAGTTGATAGATATTGTAGACAACCTATACAGCGTTCTACCGTCGACACTGTGACGTAGGTTGGACGTAACCACGTTCTTGTGCCCCTAAACAGGGTGCGGGTCATGACAGAAAAAAACGAGACTATTTCTTGTTGTTGTTTTGGATGGAAAAAGAGATGGGCGGTTGGTTGCCATGAAGAGAAATGTGAGACCGTTATGATGTGTCACTCCCCGTTCCCAGAATTCGTATTTTTATACATATACAATTCATGTATATTTATTTAGTATTTATCATGTATTATTCTGTATTTAAATTCTTATAAGTTCATGTTAATTATCTGCTCTTTAATTTCATGTTAATTAATTATCTCCATTTATTATCTGCATTTTATTTCCTGCAATTTACTTCTGTATTTTATTTCCTGCTTTTAACCCCCTGCTTGCTTTCGGGTTGGCCTTGGCCGAACCCCCTCAACCCGGCCCATTAACTCCCACCTACCACCACCTTCCTATTTAAGCCACCCTCTCCATTCTCTCTCCTCATTACTCATTCTCACCATTACTTCTTCTTCTTCCTCTCATTACTCTCCACCCACCAGCAGTGGCAGTAGCAGTAGGCAAGTGCAAACTTGCTTGTTCTTCATCCATTTTTGTGGATCATTACTCTTCCTCTCATGATCCTGAGAGAGTTTAGTTTTTGGCATTTTCGGTTTCTATGGCTGGTTTTTCCTAGATCTAAGTTGCTATATTTTCGGTTATTTATGGGTTTTGATCTCCCAACTTAGCGTGTTTTCTGGCTGGGAACTTCATCTTTTGGCTTGGGACGAAGGCTGAGTCAGCACACGTTCTTACGTGGCTGGGTGTATTTTTTTGTCACGCACACGTTCTTACGTGTCTGCGTGTATTTTAGTCACGCTCACATCCACGAGTATGCGTGTATTTTTAGTCACGCACACATCCACGAGTCTGCGTGTATTTTTAGTCACGCACACATCCACGAGTCTGCGTGTATTTTTAGTCACGCACACATCCACGAGTCTGCGTGTATTTTAGTCACGCACACATCCACGAGTCTGCGTGTATTTCTTGTCACGCACACATCTTGTATGAGTACGTGTATTTTAGTCACGCTCACTGTTCACGCCCATTTTTTACGCTCACTCCAGCTAGACTTGGCGTGACTTCTTGATCTGGGTGTTTTATTTGTCCTAAAATTATTCATTTAATGATGGCATGATAATTCTTCTATTATATCCTTACGCCTTTTGCGTGAATTTCTTGATAATCATGATATGTTAAAATAGATTGTTATGTGGAATGCGTCTTGTGTCCTGATTGATCCATGGATGCCCAGAATTGACTGGAACTTAACCTTGAGAGTTATAAACTCGACCCCATGTAATATTAAATGACTTTCATGCCTTGTCACCATTGATAATAATTATGACATGGACTAAATAATTGATCATGCGTTCCTAGTTGGAACTAAGAGACTGGCTAGTCGTCTTATTGAATTGAATGAATGAGACACGTTCATGTAATGAACTATTGTACTCGATTAGCCAATCCCGAATATTGGCATACAGGCACATGCAGGTTTCAAATTATTTATTTATTATTTAATTATCTATTCATCTTACAAAGACGGCATGTGTACTTTATGGTCAAGGTATGATTATTCCATGGTTAATTTGATTGTTGCATCACGCTATGTAAGACCTACAACCTAGCCGCACAGGTATCGTTGTAGAGTTGCGCATATCGTACCCCGTACGAAAGTACTCATTGAATGACCATGATCCACGGCATGGAACTTCACTCAACGTAGAGACCATTAAGTCAAATAAAATAACAATGGCATAGAGAGAATGGATTTCCGGGTTCTTACATGGCAGCCCACTTGGGACTATTAAGTGCCGGACGGGCCGGCTGGTTCCCACAAATACTGTAAATCTGTCACACGGGCAGGGAACAGTATCTGCTTATATTATTGTACATGCTATAACGGCGGGCGTCCCGCTGGGACTCGTCTAACTACATGATTGGCGCAATTGATTGACTGGATAGACTGGCCTTGCTCGCACATAGTAAGAACTGAGGAATCCCTATTTCGTATAATTCCAGGATAACTTGGGACTCACAATAGCTAGCCGTAGGAATTGATTGGCCGTTCAAGATGATTTGTTTGTGTACTGTATCTACTCTGTTGCCTAACTGAGATGATCAGAATGTCAGGACATGACGGGCCAACTTCTGTCCTTGTTTGGTTGGGAGGTTGGTCCGAAGTGTCGTGATGTTATGAGAATCCTAGTAGGAAGCAGAGATCTATTATTACATTTTCTTACTTACTGGTTTAATCCTTCATATCGTCCTTCCTTGTGGTACTTGCTATTAGAGGTCTAACCTCTCTGGTTTTACATGACCAGATTTAGAGCCGGTCCCCGAGGATCCAGCTTACTTCTACCTCCAAGATGGTCAATACTAGGGGAATGATCGCAGGAGGACTCGAGTGGGTTTCTTTACTCCACCGCTCGTTTTGTTATTTACTTTATACTTAGTCGTTTGGCACCGACATGTTGGTCGGATCGTCTTGTACTTACTTTTGCATAATTGTAACTAAAATCAGACTGCAGCTGATAACAATTGTGTATACCTTGCTATACCATCTGGCTATGTTTTGTAAAGCCAGATCTCAAGAACATTTTGACTGAGCGTTTGGGACGCCTTACTGCTTTATCTTGCATGTTCTCTATTTTCTGTTTCTTGTTTGAATGATTGAGATAATAGATGTGAAATGACCATAGAAAGACTTTCATGTAGTATGCACCCCCTCGTCTGGTTAGACAGCATTGATCGTATTATACGGTATTCATCTACCCGTAATACGTAGCTGGCTGAGTCATTCCTCCGCTCTCTAGTATTCTGGTTCTGGGGCGTGACAAGGTTTTAGTGGTGGCCCATGCAGGTCTGATTTCAGACTTGTGGGGTGTTTTGATTTATAGGATGTCTCAATCATACATGCTCCCCCTTGATCTCATGATTCGTTATTCTCAGCCCTTGCTTGACATTCCGGTATCCTTTGGCTTCATTGATCCTTCATGTCCGGTTGTTTGATTGTTCTCTTGTCTCTTTTCTTAGGGGCACTTCGTTCGCATCTGCCAGGACTGGTCAACAGCAACAAGAGCAACATGGACAACCTGACCCTGTTGGTCGGCAACAAGGGCCGGTACTAACTCAAGAGGCTACCCAGGAAGAAGTGATAGTGGAACCAACAGCTGGATCGCAGTATCCGGATGTTCCACCACCGCCAACAGTTCCACCTACCCAAGTGGACACACCAGCCCTTCTGGAGATCATGAGAGGAATGATGGCTACTCAGCAACATCAGATGTTGGCCCAGCAACGCATGCACACTCAGCTACAAGAGCAGAATGTGTTGCTTAACCAAGGATTGCAGACGGCATTGGAAAGAGGGGCAAGGCCAGATTCGGGAGCATCAGCCAGGTTTTGCAAGTACAACCCCCGCCGTTTCGAGGGCACGGAGGATGCCATCTCAGCAGATGCATGGCTTAAGGATATGGAGGCCATTCTGATAGCAGCTAAGGTACCGGCAGAAGAACGTGTGGATCTAGTGAAGTTGTTACTTCAGGATCTCGCACATGATTGGTGGGAATCAGAGGAAGTAGGCATCAGACGTCCTGTGCTTGGGACGATTTTACTACTAGATTCAAGACCAAGTATTATGGAGTTGTGGCACAGTTTGAGCTACAACAGAAGTTTATCAGCCTCAGACAGGCCGGCAAGACTGTAGATGCTTATGCAGCAGAGTTCTGCAGATTGAGTAGATTTGCCCTAGAGATGGTAGCAACAGAGAGCCAGAGGGCTATGAGGTTTCAGCAAGGGTTTCATCTTGAACTCTTGCAATTGATAGAGGGGCACAATTACCAGACTTTTGATGAGATATTGACGGCGACTCGAAGGCATGAAATCACCATTCAGAGGCTTGTAATAAGGACTGGGGGTCAGAAGAGGTCCCACAGTCAGATTGAAGGAGGAGGGGGAGCAGCGCCCCGAACAACAGCACCATCCACTGGCGTTCGTATCCACGATGTGGCGATACGAGGACCAGCACCACCCAGGCAGCAGCAACAGCAACAGAGGAAGAACCAGCAACCCCCGGTGGGCTGCACTTACTGTGGGAAGATGGGACACACTAGAGATGTGTGTCGGACATTGAATGGACTGTGTCTGATATGTGGAAATCTAGACCATCGGATTACCACATGTCCCATGAATTCGAGGTCAGGAGGACCAGGGCAGCAGTTTCCTGCTCTGCCAGCACCAGGGGCAGGACAATATCGAGGACCAGCAGTGGCAGTAAGGCCGTTGGCACAGCGTCCGCAGGCTCAGATGTTTCGGCAGCAGGGACCGCCGATGCAGCAACACCAGTATAGACCACCCCAGCATCATCAAGGAAGAGGCCAGCAGCAGCATCAGGCTAGGCCGCAGCATGGAAACCAGCAAGGAGGTCGAGGGCAAGCGTTCACTTTGTCCTTGGTGGAGGCATTGGCATCGGGAGATGTTGTGGCAGGTAACATTCTCGTCGCCTCATATCCCGCAGTAGCATTGTTTGATTCAGGAGCATCTCATTCATTTATATCTGTACAATTTGCGACACGACTAGGAATGGAGTTCGAGGCATTGCCAGGGAGGTTGAATATACTCACTGGCAATGGGCTCGTAGGAGTTAGTAGGGTTATTCTAGCATGTAGTATTGTAGTTTGCGGGCATTCTTTACCCGCCCGGTTGATAGAATTTCCTGTTGGAAATTTCGACGTTATCTTAGGCATGGATTGGCTGAAAGACAGTCATGCGACAATAGATTGTCGTAGAGGGAGTGTATCTTTTGATATTCCAGGCATGGAGAAATTTACCTTAGTCAGATCAGAGGCAACTCAACCAGAGCAGGGAATAGTAGCGGCAATGGAAGAAGTTCAGATCCCGAAGGTAGTTGAAGAATTTCTATACGTATTTTCTGAAGAACTTCCAGGTCTACCACCAGTTAGAGATATTGAGTTCAGTATAGAATTGGCGCCAGGAACTAAACCGATATCAGATCGAGTTTACAGAATGGCGAATTCAGAGCAGGCCAAGGTATATCAGCATATAGAGGAACTGAAGGAGAAGAAATTTATCCAAGCTAGCGTATCACCATGGGCAGCACCAGTGGTACTTGTGGAGAAGAAGGATGGGTCATCCAGGTTATGCATTGACTATAGGAAGCTTAACGCGGCAACAGTGAAGAACAAGTACCCATTACCCAGGATCGACGACTTGTTTGATCAGTTGAGCAAGGCTAGAGTTTTCTCCAAGATAGATCTTCGTTCAGGGTACCATCAGGTGAGGGTTCGAAAGGAAGATATTCCCAAGACAGCGTTCAGGTCGAAGTATGGGCATTATGAATTCTTAGTAATGCCGTTTGGTTTGACCAATGCTCCAGCAATATTTATAGATTTGATGAATCGCATCTTTATGCCATACTTAGACCAGTTTGTCGTTGTGTTTCTTGACGACATACTTGTATATTCTGCTAGTGAAGAGGAGCATGAAGACCACCTCAGGACAGTGTTGCAGGTTCTGAGAGAGAACCAGTTGTATGCCAAGCTCAGCAAGTGTGAGTTTCGGACGGATCACATTTCATTTTTGGGTCACATCATATCAGGAGCTGGAGTAGCAGTAGATCCCAGGAAGATAGAAGCAGTAGAAAGTTGGCCAGTACCCAAGACCGTAGCAGATGTGCGGAGTTTCTTGGGATTAGCAGGATATTACAGAAGATTTGTGTCAGACTTTGCGAGGCTTTCAGCACCCATGACCTGCTTGACCCGGAAGGATGTACCATTTGTTTGGTCAGCAGAATGTCAGGCATCATTCGAGACTTTGAAGCAGAAGTTGATATCAGCACCTATTCTTACATTGCCAGTTGGACCCGGAGGTTTTACAGTATATTGTGATGCGTCAGGTAAAGGACTTGGATGTGTCCTTATGCAGCATGGAAAGGTGATAGCATATGCATCTAGGCAGCTTCGGGACCACAAGAAGAATTACCCAACTCATGATTTGGAGTTAGCGACAGTAGTGTTTGCTCTGAAGCTGTGGAGGCATTACTTATATGGTGACCGAGTGGAGATGTACACAGATCATAAAAGTCTGAAGTACATCTTTACTCAGAAGGAGCTGAACATGAGGCAGAGAAGATGGTTAGAGCTGATCAAGGATTATGACGTAGAGCTTCAGTATCATCCAGGCAAGGCTAATGTAGTAGCAGACGCTCTTAGCAGGAGAGGCGGCACATTTATGTTGACAACGCAGAAGCACATTTTAGAAGACCTTCAGGAGATGGGCATCGAAGTTATACTTCCTAGTGATGTAGGAGTTCTAACAAGTCTGCAAGTTCAATCTGACTTAGTAGACAGGATCAAGGCAGCTAAGGCACAAGATCCAAGGATTCAGAAGCTTAGGACAGAATGTGAGTCAGGACTCAGGAAAGAGATGAGAATTCATGAAGATGGTACACTTAGGTTTGGATCACGTCTATGTGTGCCTAGTGGAGATATCAGACAGGAGATTATGACAGAGGCTCACAGTTCGCAGTATTCTATTTACCCTGGAGGGACCAAGATGTACCAAGATATCAAGCAACATTTCTGGTGGAACGGGATGAAGAGGAAGATAGCTAGATTTGTTTCCCGTTGCTTGGTATGTCAGCAAGTGAAGGCAGAACAGCAGAGGCCAGCTGGGTTATTGCAACCGCTTCCTATTCCGGAATAAAAATAGAAGCATATTACAATAGACTTTGTAACCGGTTTACCGAGATCACCAAGTGGTAAGGACGCTATTTGGGTGATAGTGGACCGACTTACGAAGGTAGCACACTTTCTTCCTTTCAGAGTAGGGCAACCTACAGAAAAGTTGGCGGAGTTATATATGCAACAAATAGTCAGGCAGCATGGAGTCCCTGTCAGTATTGTGTCGGATCGAGATACCCGCTTTACATCGCATTTCTGGAAGAGCTTACATTATAGTCTGGGTACCAAGTTAAGATTTAGCACGGCCTACCATCCGCAAACAGATGGGCAATCAGAAAGAACGATTCAGACTTTAGAAGACATGTTACGAGCTTGCACTTTGGATTTTGGAGGGTCTTGGAAGAGTCACCTACACTTGGTCGAGTTCTCATACAACAATAGTTATCAAGCCAGTATCCAGATGGCGCCATTCGAAGCACTATATGG
The DNA here is from genome assembly GCA_029216955.1 of Iris pallida. Classification (NCBI taxonomy): domain Eukaryota; kingdom Viridiplantae; phylum Streptophyta; class Magnoliopsida; order Asparagales; family Iridaceae; genus Iris; species Iris pallida. The sequence continues at coordinate 29,582,732 of JANAVB010026999.1, read as the reverse complement.
TAAGAAGTGCAGGTCACCGCTTGCATGGGATGATATCGGAGAGAGAAAGATGTTAGGCCCGGAGATGATTGTCCAGACGGTTGAAGTGGTTAAGGAAATTAGAGAGCGACTTCGAGTTGCGCAGGACCGGCATCGTCATTGGGCAGACCAGCATCGTAGGCCGTTAGAGTTCTCTGTTGGGGACCACGTATTCTTGCGGATCTCACCTACTCGTGGGGTCATTAGATTTGGTGTTCACGGGAAATTGAGTCCGCGGTACGTGGGCCCATTTGTTATCCTTGATCGGATAGGCGATGTTGCTTATCGTTTATCCCTCCCGTCTTCGTTACGAGAGGTGCATGACGTGTTTCATGTATCTCAATTACGTAGGAATGTATCGGACCCAAGCCATGTCCTCGATCACTCTGAGCTGGTTGTTGGTACCAACCTGTCTTACGAGGAAAAGTCTGTGTCCATTTTGGACCGAAGAGAGAAGATACTCAAGAACCGAACAATTAATCTTGTCCGTGTTGCTTGGGGTCATCACTCCTTGGGAGAGTCAACGTGGGAACGTGAGGATGATATCCGATCACGGTATCCACACCTGTTTGACTCACAAGGTATATTTCTTCCTGTATATCTTGATTGTCCTGATTCTTCATGCTTATCGCTTTATGGGTAGAACTATTTGATATCGTAGATTGATGAATTTACATATATATTACTTGCTTTTGATATGGTAAAATGATTGCTTGCTCACTAGAATTGCTTGTATTAGTTTAGCTCCGATATTTCTACCTGCTTGGATTTGAAATTCCGAGGACGGAATTTTTCTAAGGTGGGTAGAGATGTCACTCCCCGTTCCCAGAATGCATATTTTTATACATATACAATTCATGTATATTTATTTAGTATTTATCATGTATTATTCTGTATTTAAATTCTTATAAGTTCATGTTAATTATCTGCTCTTTAATTTTATGTTAATTAATTATCTGCATTTATTGTCTGCATTTTATTTCCTGCAATTTACTTCTGTAATTTATTTCCTACTTTTAACCCCCTGCTTGCTTTCGAGTTGGCCTTGGCCGAACCCCCTCAACCCGGCCCATTAACTCCCACCTACCACCACCTTCCTATTTAAGCCACCCTCTCCATTCTCTCTCCTCATTACTCATTCTCACCATTACTTCTTCTTCTTCCTCTCATTACTCTCCACCCACCAGCAGTAGCAGTAGCAGTAGGCAAGTGCAAACTTGCTTCTTCTTCATCCATTTTTGTAGATTATTACTCTTCCTCTCATGATCCTGAGAGAGTTTAGTTCTTGGCATTTTCGGTTTCTATGGCTGGTTTTTTCTAGATCTAAGTTGCTATATTTTCGGTTATTTATGGGTTTTGATCTCCCAACTTAGCGTGTTCTGGCTGGGAACTTCATCTTCTGGCTTGGGACGAAGGCTGAGTCACGCACACGTTCTTACGTGGCTGCGTGTATTTTTTTGTCACGCACACGTTCTTACGTGGCTGCGTGTATTTTAGTCACGCTCACGTTCTCATGAGCGTGCGTATATTTTTAGTCACGCACACATCCACGAGTCTGCGTGTATTTTTAGTCACGCACACATCCACGAGTCTGCGTGTATTTTTAGTCACGCATACATCCACGAGTCTGCGTGTATTTTTAGTCACGCACACATCCACGAGTCTGCGTGTATTTTTAGTCACGCACACATCCACGAGTCTGCGTGTATTTTTAGTCACGCACACATCCACGAGTCTGCGTGTATTTTTAGTCACGCACACATCCACGAGTCTGCGTGTATTTTTAGTCACGCACACATCCACGAGTCTGCGTGTATTTCTTGTCACGCACACATCTTGTATGAGTGCGTGTATTTTAGTCACGCTCACTGTTCACGCCCATTTTCCACGCTCACTCCAGCTAGACTTGGCGTGACTTCTTGATCTGGGTGTTTTATTTGTCCTAAAATTATTCATTTAATGATGGCATGATAATTCTTCTATTATATCCTTACGCCTTTTGCGTGAATTTCTTGATAATCATGATATGTTAAAATAGATTGTTTTGTGGAATGCGTCTTGTGTCCTGATTGATCCATGGATGCCCAGAATTGACTGGAACTTAACCTTGAGAGTTATAAACTCGACCCCATGTAATATTAAATGACTTTCATGCCTTGTCACCATTGATAATGATTATGACATGGACTAAATAATTGATCATGCGTTCCTAGTTGGAACTAAGAGACTGGCTAGTCGTCTTATTGAATTGAATGAATGAGACACGTTCATGTAATGAACTATTGTACTCGATTAGCCAATCCCGAATATTGGCATACAGGCACATGCAGGTTTTAAATTATTTATTTATTATTTAATTATCTATTCATCTTACAAAGACGGCATGTGTACTTTATGGTCAAGGCATGATTATTCCGTGATTAATTTGATTGTTGCATCACGCTATGTAAGACCTACAACCTAGCCGCACAGGTATCGTTGTAGAGTTGCGCATATCGTACCCCGTACGAAAGTACTCATTGAATGACCATGATCCACGGCATGGAACTTTACTCAACGTAGAGACCATTAAGTCAAATAAAATAACAATGGCATGGAGAGAATGGATTCCCGAGTTCTTACATGGCAGCCCCCTTGGGACTATTAAGTGCCCGACAGGCCGGCTGGTTCCCACAGATACTGTAAATCTGTCACACGGGCAGGGAACAGTATCTGCTTATATTATTGTACATGTTATAACGGCGTGCGTCCCGCTGGGACTCGTCTAACTACATGATTGGCGCAATTGATTGACTGGATAGACTAGCCTTGCTCGCACATAGTAAGAACTGAGGAATCCCTATTTCGCATAATTTCAGGATAACTTGGGACTCACAATAGCTAGCCGTAGGAATTGATTGGCCGTTCAAGATGATTTGTTTGTGTACTGTATCTACTCTGTTGCCTAACTGAGATGATCAGAATGTCAGGACATGACGGGCCAACTTCTGTCCTTGTTTGGTTGGGAGGTTGGTCCGAAGTGTCGTGATGTTATGAGAATCCTAGTAGGAAGCAGAGATCTATTATTACATTTTCTTACTTACTGGTTTAATCCTTCATATCGTCCTTCCTTGTGGTACTTGCTATTAGAGGTCTAACCTCTCTGGTTTTGCATGGCCAGATTTAGAGCCGGTCCCCGAGGATCCAGCTTACTTCTACCTCCAAGATGGTCAATACTAGGAGAATGATCGCAGGAGGACTCGAGTGGGTTTCTTTACTCCACCGCTCGTTTTGTCATGTACTTTATACTTAGCCGTTTGGCACCGACATGTTGGTCGGATCGTCTTGTACTTACTTTTGCATAATTGTAACTAAAGTCAGACTGCAGCTGATAACAATTGTGTATACCTTGCTATACCATCTGGCTATGTTTTGTAAAGCCAGATCTCAAGAACATTTTGACTGAGCGTTTGGGACGCCTTACTGCTTTATCTTGCATGTTCTCTATTTCCTGTTTCTTGTTTGAATGATTGAGACAATAGATGTGAAATGACCATAGAAAGACTTTCATGTAGTATGCACCCCCTCGTCTGGTTAGACAGTATTGATCGTATTATACGGTATTCATCTACCCGTAATACGTAGCTGGCTGAGTCATTCCCCCGCTCTCCAGTATTCTGGTTCTGGGGCGTGACATGATGTTAAATTTCATAACACACACACACACACACATATATGTGTGTTGTGTGTGAATATATATATATATATATATATATATATATATATATATATATATATATATATATATATATATATATATATATATATATATATACATCTGAGAGAAAAGAGAAGATGTCACCCCCAGCTCTCGCTCCATGCCCTTCTCCAGCTATGTTTTCTCCGGCCGGCCCCGCCTAGGCCGACGTTTCCTCCTCCCCTCGCATGGCGGCACCCTGGCCCGGCGACCCTCCACCCGACCTCATCGCTATCCTGGGTCCGCAGCCCCCGACGCCTCCCCTCGCCATCTCGTTCTCGGCTCCCGGTCGCGTTCCTCCTCGCCTCCCCTCGCCGTCTTCGCGGCTTCCGACCACCCCCCTGGGTTCTCCAGCCTTCCCCCTCGCCTCCCCTTACCATCTTGTTCACGGCTCCCAGCCGCCTCCCCCTCCCGGGCTCTCCAGGTGCTTTTGTCCCCCACCGTCGACTTTCGGCCTGTCCCGATGCGTCGGGCGGGCTACCCCCTCGCCACCGCCTCCTCCCCTCTGATGGCCGCAGCCTCCTCCCCCCGGCACTCCCCTCCGCTCTCCTCGGGATTGGATCCCGCGGGGAATTTCAAATTTTCGTTTTTGAATTTTGAAACTCCCGTCCATTTTCTCGCCCAAGTGCCTCGTGGCGCTATCGAGCTGCCTGGAGCCGATCAGCTATGTGCCCCTCCGCGAGTGGGTGCATACGCCTTCCCTGATATGGGCGCATGTGATGGGCCCTGTACCGTGGGCGCATGCACCCCCCTCCACGCGGGCGCTCTCCCCGCGGGCGCATATGGCAGCCCCAGTGCCGCGGACGCATATGTCTAACCCCTCTCTACGGGCGCATATGTTGGCTCCCCGCTGGCCGCTGTGGGCTCATTCGAGACCCATCCCCTTGGCGCAGCCGCCCCTTCCTCGGGCGCATATGGCAGCGCAGTAGGCACATTTGGCCCTCTCACCCTGGCGGGCGCTTATGGGTCCCAGCTTCAGGGCGCACATGCCCTCCCATTTTCCCCAGTGGGCGCACAAGGCCTTCATTCGCCCTCCCCTGCGGGAGCGCATGGTGTCCATCCCATTGGCGCAGTCTGCGTTAACCCATCCCTGGACGCATATGGCGCTCCTTCTTCTTCGGATGCATCCGGCGTATCCTTTCCTGATGGCGCTTCCGACCTTGGCTTCTTCGTTGTGTCACGACCCGCACCCAGTGAAAGGGCACGAAAAGTGAAGTACGCCCAGCCTACGCCACAGTGTCGGCGGTAGAACGCTGTCCTGAGTCACAATATTTAATACAGTCTTAAATATGCTCCGAATGGAGAATAAATAATAAGTAACTCAATCACAAACTAAGATGGAATAGGAGAATAATCTCAAGAGAGTCACAGATATAAATAAAAGTCTAGGTGTAAACCATCAGAACAAATCTCAAGTACAACTCATAATGTCTCAAGGAAAAGGGCAATAAGATGCTAAGTCTCAACTAGACTATGGGCAAGTCCTCAGCGACTGCTGGATCCTCCTGAGGGTCCACGTCACCAGTGTCATCTAAGTCAATGCCATAATAAGTAGGGCAGTACTCTTCATCATCACCTGTAAAATTTTCAACATGCCCAATCAGGACGGAACGAGCACATATCTCTCACAATAGTTCATATCAGGATTGGACATATAAAGCAAGCTATAGAAAATTATACATGAAACGCTGTAAAGAAAATCAACAAGAGAGAGAGAATATCAAGACTAGATATGACTATGATAAATAGAGAAATGTAACTATCTACGTGATTTAGAGCATAAATTGGTTATGTAAACAGGTTGGGTTGCACATGGATAAACTATGGAGTTGCACATGGATACTTACTGGAGATAATGATCACATAACCAAATACACTCTTCCTACCCCCAATCAATACACAACGATCAAGACATGATATGTTATTGCACATGGATAACAACTACTTTATACATGGAGCTCGTATGGTCATGAGTGTACATGAATAACATATGAGTGTACATGAATAAATATGAATACATGGAGTACATGATGAATACGATAAAGTACATGAACATGATATACTCGATGTATCCGAGGGGATAACATCGTATGAAAAGATCCATAGGGTACTAATCCGTGTGAACATCGTGTCAGCATCAAGTATACTAGTAACAAGAGAACATATCCAAACAAGTATGAAAAGATCAGAGAATGTACTCGCCTGGCAAATCGAACTGCTGATGACGAAGTGTAGCTAAACTGGGGCAATATAAACCTATTTAAAGTATACACGTCACAACCAAGTCTAAAATATCAAAAGAAATAGCTACAATGCAAGACTACATGCTTCTAGGTCCCTTTTGGTCAAAGTCAACCCTTGGTCAACTCTGGTCAAACCTGGTCAACACTGGTCAAACCTGGTCAAACATTGGTCAACTAGTTCGTCTACTAATTTTTAGGTTATACACAAGTTTCTAGGTCATTCGGAGTTCGTTTGAGTTGAACTGGATCAAGTTTGACCCAAAGTTGACTTTTGTCAACTAGGTCAACTTGTCGGCCAATTCGACTAAACTAGGCTCAAAATGACAACCCAAATCTGTCCTAGGACTCCTATGGTTACAACCACAACTATGATCTATCCTAAAATGGGTTCTCAAGCATACAAACTATACACACATAGGTATATATACATACACATGTATTTACAACACAAGCCTACTCTTATTTCTAACAAATGGTTGTGTGTGTGTGTGTGCGATACCTGCAGATTACTGAAGTGAGTCAAAACTGAGATTAAAAACAAAACTCAACCATGGTATGCATCATTTTAATATACTCTTATATACATATAACCAAAATAGGAAAACTATATATATATATATATATATATATATATATATATATATATATATATGTATATATATATATATATATATATATATATATATTTATATATATATATATATATATATATATATATATATTTATATATATATATATATATATATATATATATATATATATATATATATATATATATATATATATTTTATATAAAAAAAAAAATATATATATATATATATATATTTTTTATATACACATATGCTCATTTGGAAGAAATGACACATGGTTTGAAATAGTTTTAATAAATCAAAATCTGAAATTAATTCCCCTTGACCCATTCTCAACACATACGCTTGCAATGGGCTTCAACGGAGTCTTACTTATATATATATATATATATATATATATATATATATATAATTGCATATATACATAGCTACAAAAGAAAAGCACATGTGCTCATAATTGATAGAAAATATGAAATAAATCCCAGAGTTGGTTCTCACAAGTCCAAAACCTCATATACATACTAAAAACTCAGATTTTATAAGTTAAATTCCTGGAAAACAAAATATCATATTCAAACTCATATTTGCATTTAAAGGAAAAACCTATTTTTCACACAACGACCCAAAATGAGATATACACAAATTGAACCCGCGAAACTCGGCATACACGTTGGTCTCAACCTACGTGATGCGCTCGGGTACTCACAGGTCCGAATTCGTGTCCGTGTCGTGTCCACAGAATGCGTATCGAAAAACTCGATACCGCGAGTCAACGTGCACGTATGCGTGCGTTCTCACTCGATTGAGCGCCGCACACACAACAAGAAACCCCGTGCTCGTGCACGTAGCTAGGGGGTCCTGGGGTAGGTCTAGGACATGGCAACATGGCGATACGTCGTGCCGAGGCGACGCACGCAGCCCCGCACACACGCGCAGCCTGCTGCACGCGTGCGCCAGCGCGTGCCCTCGTACCCGCGGTTCGGCCCTCGTGGCTCGCTCGTCGGGCCACGCCACGACTCAGGGTTAGTCCTTCGGGTAGTCTAGGTATAGGTCGATGCATCCCAGGTCCTGGAACGGGTCCTCGTCGCGTCGAGAGCGCATACGAAGTCCGTTTCAGCGACAAAAATCAGCCCGAGTGCACAGTGCGGCTGAACGATGCACGTCGAATTTCTCTGCGCTCGCTCAACGAAAAGCTGTGAAATTTTAGGAGCATGGGGGCAGAGGTTGCCCCCACGTGCTCAAGAAATTTTAGGCGAAAATAAGGTCTGTGCATCTAGATACAACACGCTGATGGCAGGGCATGCACGGCCTCGTGCACGGGATCCGTGCACGTGCGTCCGATGCCCGAAACGCCGCTGAAAAGTCATCGATTTCAAATCTGTCTTCACAAAAGTTTCTAAGAATGATATTATCTAAACATCCATGAAGACAGAATAAAAAATAGCAACTTTCTATCCTAAGCGGTATTTCGTCGAATACGTGCCGTAAAGGACCTACACGTGTCCGATACCGCTATCAAACGAAGTCAAAATCCAACCAAACTTTATGGGCAAGTCTAGGGCACCTATATGGATGCAAAAATGAAAGAAATTTTAGAATAACTATGGTAGAAAAGGGTTTACCTATTGAGTGTCAAAAACTCAATAAACGGAGTCCCTCGGTCGTCGTGTCGGTCGATTCCCCTCAAGCAATTGCCTCTGCCTCCTCGTTGGCAATGCTCCAGCAGATCCTCCTCTCCTAGACGAGTGCAACTGAGTTCGTTTGGGGAGAAACGGACTCCGGATGAAGAAAATAGGATTTTTGGAGAAGGAGATCTACTAGGGTTCACTTGTGGAGGCTCAACTTCACAAATGAAAAGAGAGGGAAGGATGTACTACAGTGGGCGGCCAGGATGGGGGTCTCTAGGGTTAGGGTTTCACTTGGGCCAACTCTCTCTTAAGTAAGAATAAGGCCCAAGTCAAAAAGGCTAAAAGGGCTTACATGCAAAAGGCTTAAAAAATCAATTAAAAGCCTTCTAAATTGGATCCAAGCCCTAAATGAATTCTTCTAAGTAAAAAGTAATTTCTAAGACATGGTTAGGCTCCTATACAATGTCCACTAAGGTTAAACCAGTTGCTAGCACAACACAAGTCAAAATATCTAGAAAATCACAAAATGGCCAAAATGGCTAAAATGGCTAAAATGACCTTTTTATGAAAAAGTGGATGCTACAAGTCTACCCCCTTAAAATAATTTCGTCCTCGAAATTAAAGACAAACTGCATGATTAAGAAAGGACAAAATCATACCTCAAGACTGGAAAAGATAGGGGTATCGTTCGCGCATCTCATCCTCTCTCTCCCAGGTGGACTCTCCTGGAGAGTGATGCCTCCAAGCTACGCAAACTAAGGGTATCGACTGGTTCTGCAATACCTTCTTCCGTCGATCCAAAATCTCTACAAGCTGCTCTGGATAACTGAGAGTAGGGCCCACCGCAATCTCGGAATGGTCCAGTACATGGCTAGGATCTGCCACATACCGTCTCAACTGCGATACGTGAAATACATTATGGACTCCCGCTAAAGAAGGGGGCAAGTCCAGTCTGTATGACACGTCACCGACCCTTCCGCTGATAATGAAAGGTCCGACATAGCGTGGGCTAAGCTTCCCTCCTCCACCGAAACGAATAGTGCCTCGAGTCGGTGAAATCCTCAAGAATACCATATCTCCAACCTAGCACAAGCATGGTCTCAATAAACTAAAAACAATCACACAATCAACAAAAACACAAACAACAAGATTCTAATCCTAAGTCTAAGCTATACCTCAAACTGCAAAGGTCTCCGGTGGCTGTCGGCCCAATGCCGCTGTCTGTCCTGCGCCACGCGAAGTCGATCTCTGATGAGCTTTACCTTCTCAGCTGCGTCAACAACCATCTCAGGTCCCAATAAAGCTCGCTCTCCAACATCATCCCAAGATAAGGGAGTACGACATCTATGCCCGTACAACGCCTCGAATGGTGACATACCAATGCTGGCCTGGTAACTGTTGTTGTATGCAAACTCCACCAAGTACAGGTGATCCTTCCATGATCCTCTAAAATCCAGTACACAAGTCCGCAGCATGTCCTCGAGAGTCTGAATAGTCCTCTCCGACTGTCCGTCCATCTGAGGGTGGTATGCAGTATTGAATTTGAGCTGAGTGCCCAAACTAGTCTGTAGACTCCGCCAGAAATGGAAAGTAAAGCGACTATCACGATCCGAGACAATGCTCACCGGAACTCCATGTATCCTGATAATCTGCCGCATATACAACTCCGCTAGCTTCTCAGTAGACATCCCCACTTTGAATGGCAAAAAATGGACCAATTTGGTCAACCTGTCCACGATGACCCAAACCGCGTCTTTCCCTCCTGGTGAACGCGGCAATCCAGAAACAAAATCCATCGTGATGTGCTCCCACTTCCACTCTAAAATGGGCAATGGCTGCAACAGTCCTCCTAGCCTCTGCCTCTCTGCCTTAACCTGCTGACAGACTAACACCTGGCTACGAAGCGTGCTACCTCCCGCTTCAACCCATACTACCATACATGCTCTTTCAAATCTCTATACATCTTGTTGGCACATGGATGCATAGTGTACTGAGAGCGATGGGCCTCCTGCATAACCTGCTCCCGAAGCTCTCCGCTAGGCACACACAGTCTGGAACCGTGCCTCAATGTGCCGTCCTCCGCAATGACGAACTCCTCATCCGCCAATCCTGCTCGAACCTGCTCTCGGATACACCGTAAAGTAACATCGTCGAACTGAGCTAACTTGATCCTCTCAATCAAGTCTGACTGAATCTGAAGGCCCTACATCTGCATCTGAACTCCGGGCACGATCATCTCGATCCCCAAGCTCTCCAAATCTGCTAATAAGTGACGATCCATCGTCAAGCACATAGCTACCGGATACCTACTCAAGGCATCGGCAACCACGTTAGCCTTTCTTGGATGGTACTGCATTGAAATGTCGAAGTCCTTTATCAGCTCCAACCATCTGCGCTACCTCATATTGAGCTCTTTCTGTGTAAACGCATACTTCAAGCTCTTATGGTCTGTGAAGATCTCCACACGCTCTCCGTATAGATAGTGCTTCCACAGCTTTAGAGCAAAGATAAATATCGCCAACTCCAAATCATGGGTAGGGTAGTTCTTCTCATGCGAACGTAACTGCCTAGATGCATAGGCAATCACCTTCTCATGCTGCTGCAAGACACAACCCAAACACTTTCCTGAGGCGTCACTGTAGATAGTGAACCCGCCTGATCCTGATGGCAATGTTAAAATTGGAGATGTCGTCAGTCGCTTCTTCAGCTCATCAAAAGCAACCTGACACTCCTCTGACCAGACAAACTCTGCATCCTTCCGGGTTAGCCCAGTCAATGGCTCTGTAATCCGGAAGAAATCCTGAACAAACCTTCTGTAGTATCCTGCCAATCCCAGAAAGCTCCTGATCTCTGCGACTGAACTCGGTACTGTCCATGCCTCAACTGCTCTGATCTTCTTCGGGTCGACTGAGATCCCATCTCCGGTCACCACATGACCTAGGAAATCAACTCGATCCAAGAAGAACTCACACTTCGAGAGCTTGCCGTAAAGCTGCTCCTTCCTGAGAGTCTCCAGAACCACTCTCAAATGCTCCTCATGCTCCTCCGGGATCTTCGAATACACCAAAATGTCATCGATGAACACCACCATAAACTTGTCCAAATACTGGTGGAATACCTTGTTCATCAAGTTCATGAACACCGTCGGGACATTAGTTAACCCAAACGGTATTACCATGAACTCAAACTGGCCATACCGAGTCCTGAAAGCTGTCTTCGGAATATCCTCCTTCTTCACCTTTACCTGATGATAGCCTGACCTCAGATCAATTTTGGAGAATACCTTCGCTCCGCTCAGCTGATCGAACAGGTCATCGATCCTCTGCAGCGGGTACTTGTTCTTGATCGTGAGGCTGTTGAGTGCCCTGTAGTCGATACACATCCGTACCGACCCATCCCTCTTTGGTACAAAGAGTACTGGCTCACCCCACGGTAAAGAACTCGATCGGATGAAGCCCTTATCCTGCAACTCATCCACCTCCTTCTTCAACTCCACAAGCTCATTGTTGTTCATTCTATAGACATGCTGAGATATCGGCTCTGTGCCGGGTACCAAGTCTATAGAGAACTCTACATCCCTGTCCGGAGGCAACCCTGGCAACTCCTCCGGAAACACATCCATAAACTCAACTATCAGTGGATGTGTCACGCTCTGTTCCTCTGCTGAAACTCCGCAAAAAACTCCGCTGCTCTGCTCTGACTCCCGCCTGGTGAATCGAACTCTGGCTCTCCTGGCATGCTGAAAAGAACTCTACCACCGCGACAATCTATACTGGCATGGTGCATGCTCAACCAATCCATACCGAGTACAATATCGTAGTTCGGTAATGGCATTACGAGCAGACTCACATCCAATTCTCGGCCTCCCAAAACTACTCTCCGATCCTTGCAAACATCACGAACGAGGATAATACCACCCCCAGTCGTGATCTTGCAAGTCCTAGGCAAAGGTTCAGAAGAAAGCTGGTGTCTAATGGCAAATGATACAGACACAAAGATATGGGAAGCACCCGAATCAAATAATGCGAATACGGAAAAAGAGTCGATAAGAACAGAACCTGCTATCAGATCGCCTACTGCCTCGGTATCCTCCGCTGCCATGGCTAAAGCTTGCCCCTACTGGCCTCCTCTAGTCTGCTGCTGGTGCTGGACAAACTTCTACTGCTGAGTCGACAATGGTCCCCTCTGCTGCTCCACTGGAGCCTTGGTTCCTGCTCCCTGTCCTTTACGCCCGAAAGCCTCAGGACACTCCCTCAACTGATGCTCCGATGAACCGCAGAGTAGGCACTTGCCTAGCCTCTTCCTGCACTCATTCCACCTATGCCCTGGCTTCTTGCAGAAGTCACAAACTTGGTAGTAATGGTTAGAATGGAATTATATTTTTAGGTGGTATTTGTTGTGGATGCTGGTATTGGTAATTAATGTAGCATAATACAACTGGTTTAATTATTCACCAATTAATCAATGTTATTAGTAATTTTGTTATAAGGTTATATACATTAAATCCTAAGTAATTAATTGTCTAAATGTTTTATAAAAAGAATTAGTTTTTTATGGCATAATGTTTAATGATTATTGGTTAGGATTATTAATAATTACGGAAAAAAAAATCTGTTAGTAATAATGGTAAAGATATTATTTTTGTCTCTAGAAAACTTATATATAAATATATATTTCTTAAACATGTTTTTATACTAAAAAGATTTCGATAATTAGAATAATAATAGAAAAAAAGATATTATTTCCATAAATGAGTTTATTCGCTAAAAATAATTAATTTCGGTAAATAATGGTTTTAATCGAAAAACTTTTGTTATTAATTTAAAACCCTTAGTCTGGTAAGAAATCATATTTTTATATATAAAGTACTATTTTAATAGTTAAAAATTATTTTTTCCTTTAATTACAAAAAAAGATTAAAAACGTATTTTTCTAAGAAAAATTGTTTTATTATTATTGACGGTAAATAATTTCCAAATTAGTAAAACAAATATTAGTTTAGATAAATCTAAATTCCTCAAATTCATTAATCTCTAAAAATATGTTTTAAAGTTATTTCCTTAACATTAGTTAATACTACAAAACCTATATTTATTCAAAACTACTATTTTGTCAAATTAGCATTTTGTGATAAAACCTACTCTTAATATATATATTATTGTTTCTGTTTAGGTTCACCAACCTACCAAACTTAGCCTCTAGTATTGTACCTTAGAATTAGGTCGTAGTTCTGATTTCTAAATCTGGTGTTACGAATATCTAGGTTCGGATCCCTAAAACCCTAGCGGTTACCTACTTGTTGCCGCCACGTCAAGGAACTACCTGAGGCAAGTTTCATATCTATTCCATGTCTGTATTTGTATTTTAATAATTAAATGTATGCATCAGTTGATTTCATCTAGTATAGTGACACTGATTCACCGTGGATCCCTCTCGGACTCCACATCGATTGACGGATTGCTGGATTGACTTATTGACTTATTGACTCATTGACTCATTGTCTTGGGGATTGCTTAGGGGAGTAGTATAACGCTGTGACCAAAGCCAAATCTCGCTCGTTTCTCGTCTCGCGCTAACACCTACCACACAAGGGGTTGAGCCGTACCGTATACTATTCGTTTTGGCCAAAACGTTAGTATACATATTGCCTCTATCCCAGCCGGTCACAGGCCCTGTTATATACTCAAACACTAGCTTAGCATTGCATCATTCTGGACATTGACATCATCATGCTTGTTGGTCTTTTACTATTAAATACAAAAAAATATATTGTTTCTTTAACTGTCTTGCACTTTACATTTATTATTAATTTAGAATTGCTAGATGTGGATGAAATATGTTCTTGCTCCCTCTTGACTGGAGACCCAACATTTTTAGGTGATTGCGACGAAGAGGAGCTGCCTTACTGCGCTTTCTACGGGACAGACTTGGGTCCCGCAGAGGCTGGACCAGGAACCCCTGAACCCTAGAATGTTGGCTTAGCACTTTCCTTTCCTTTTCTTTTCAGAATCTATTGTAATAAAATGAATATTGTTGTTGTTTGTTTTATTTCCAGACTTTTTCCAGTCGAATAAAATATTTTATTTCCGTTAGATGTTTTTGCATGTTGTGTTTCACTGCATGATACAAACCAAAAGGCATCACGTTGTAACAAAATACCCCGATCGAAGTCCAGAATGATGTATATTTTTTGTCTTTTGTGAACATCTTGATTTGGTTAAAACCCGAGTAACCATACATAAAGGACATGCGCTCGAACCCACAGGTGTTGTCGACCATTACATCGGTGATAGGCAACAGGAATTCATCTTTCGGACAAGCCGTATTCAGATCACGAAAATCTATACAGACTCGGATCTTTTTGTTCTTCTTAACGACTGGAACAATATTGGCTACGCAATCCGGGTGTTGTTCTTCATGGATGAAACCACTTGCTATAAGTTTATTCATATCCGCTTCAATAGCGTTCATGACATCCGGGCGGAACCGTCGCTGTTGTTGCTTTACTGGCTTAGCATTTGGTAAAATATTTAATTTGTGTATGGCGATGTTTGCATCCAGACCCAACATATATTCATAGCTCCAAGTAAAGACATCTATGTATTCTCTTACAAGCTCGATAAGAGATTCACGGTCTTCCCCTCTTAGGCTTTTGCTAATGAAGATCGACATAGGAGAAGAGTCGTTTCCCAGATTAACATGTACAACCACATCTTCGGTGGGAGGCTCGCATTGTTCGAAGCATTTCTTCCATTGAGAATCGAGTTGTTGAGCCCAAGGTTCAACTTCGAAGGGCTCGAAGAATTGGTCATCTTCATTGATCTGGGCCAAGATGTCAAACTTATAGGGCCTATCTAGCCCCACTACTGTTTCTTTTTTGAGGGGTTTGTCAAAATTCCCCTCTTTCTGTTTCTGCTTATCTGTTGCTGGTGGTTCGGATGAGCTGGGATTTGTAGATGTCAGAGCCGACGATGCCTCTTTTCGAAGGGTCTGGTCGTAGTTACGTAGGTAATTTAGACCAGTCCTGGTTGCTTCAGCCCTTTCTTCATTGGGCACGGAGGAGACCGTATTGCATGATTTAACCTTTTTTTTTCCTTTAACCTTGGCGGCAGGACGTACGACAGGTCGGGTTAGGTCGTCGATAAGGTCAGGGTGCACCCATATGACCTCTTCTCGAGGTGTTTTGACGGGTACTAGCTCAGATGTTTGAGCAGCTGGGAGGTTGATGACCTCCATAGTTGTTTTCGAGATCGGGACGACCCCATCTTGTGTGACCATCGGCAAGAAATTACCGAATTGGAGGGTCTCTATATTGGCAGAGACCACCTTTTCTTTAAATTCTAGTGAAAGAACATTGGCGTCGACCAATCTCTGTATATGGTTCTTCAGGATGTAGCAATCCTGAGTCGCGTGGTGGACGTATCGATGATAGTGATAATACTTGGGATCATCCATCCTGTCTACCTCGTCAGGACGTCAAGGAGAGGAAAGTTGGAGCTTTGCACCCTCGAGGAGTACATTGAGTAGCTGCAACGCATCCTCATCCTTGAAAGAATAGCCCCTTTATATCGGGGGTCTATCGGGCTTCTGAGTAGGAGTTGTACCCCGACTGAGGCTCGCGGTCATGACCTACTTTGTTTTGGGTTCCCGATCATTGGAAGCCCCGACAGATCTTTTGTCTTTTTCATTAGGAAAGCTCATTCCCAACAAATGAGCCTCTTTAGCCTTCCTTTCGGCATCATCAGCATTAATGATGAATGTGGCCCAGTCTATGTGACTAGAGAAACCAGTCCAGAGTTTCGTCATAGGTAACAAGCCTTTCCAACAAGTGTCCATCAAGACTGATTCGGGAACGTCTAGCGATAGTCTAAGTGCAGCTTGCCAGAACCTTTCTATGTAGTCCCGAGTAGACTCCTTGTCCTTCTGAGTGGTGTCCAACAGAGTGGACATTGTCATGTCCATTCCCGGTTCATAAAATCAGGACAGAAACAGGTGCTGAAGATCGTCGAAGGTCGACACGCAATTGTCTAGCAAACTGCAAAACCACTCGTAAGCGACTCCCTTCAAGGCACCAACAAATATATTTGCAAGGAGAGCGTCGTCTTTTGGTAGATGTATCGTCATAGTTCCGAAATGATTCAGATGTTGACGGGGAGATCCTCTCCCGTCGAAGGGAATAATGGACAAAGGCTTGTATTTATGAGGATAGACAACCTTATTCCATTCAACTGGAAAAGGTTAACTAAGCCCCAACTTCCGCCACAATTCTTGTTTATCTTTGGCATCAACTCGGGCTCGGAGATTTCGGATGGCTTCGAGAACTTCTTCCAACGTTATCGGTGTAGATGCTTGCGGTATGGTTACTGGCTATAGGCGGTAATGTCGTATGATGACTTATAGTTGGGTGATTGGGGCATTGGATTCCTCGTTATTTTACGGCTTTGGAGCTTGAACCTACGATTGTGACGTGGTTTGGGCCGCTTTTAATTCTGCAATGGTCTTCGTCAAGAGTTCCAAGTTAGCGTTCATAGTCTGCATCATTTCTTTGATCATGTCGAAGCGTTGGCTATCGCCATGTGTAACAACATAACACGGGGGCGAGCAGATTTATCACTTTCTACCCCTGACTCCCATGCTTCATTGGCGGAGGTGTAAGCAATCATCTAGAAGTAATCATAAATGTCGAGGTTCCGATCGTCCTCGGTCCCTGCGACTTCCAAGGTATACTGGAGATGGGTACCCCGACGCCTTCCCTTTTGGTTCCATGGGCATCATTATCTGGTGCAGTACCGG
Organism: Iris pallida; assembly: GCA_029216955.1. Taxonomy (NCBI): domain Eukaryota; kingdom Viridiplantae; phylum Streptophyta; class Magnoliopsida; order Asparagales; family Iridaceae; genus Iris; species Iris pallida. Next base: position 29,565,724 of record JANAVB010026999.1, on the reverse strand, counting down.
GAGTTGGCTACCCCCCTGCATCTTGGGCGTGTCGAGGTTCGATACCCCCAACTTGGTTAGTATCAGGTATAGGACACTGACTACCCCAACTTTGGGGGCTTCGGGCAAGATTTTGGTTTTGTAATAGACGCTCTGGAACACCCCGGTGTTGGGCACAGCCAACTTGCTGCTCTTGAGTCGGTTCTTCGACGTACTTACCAAAGGATTGGAGTTCACTTTGTCCAGAGGGGAACTACTTGTGGCATGGCATATGGCAAAGAGTGGCTCTTCTTCATCGTCTGATTGTATCCGTTCGTCGAGACACTGTCGACCGGATGTGGTAGACTGTAGCCGTTGAAATATAGACTGTCTTTTTGGAACTGTTGCTGATTTTGCACAACAGCAGTTGATGACTATACTAGCACACGTGTGCCCAACTAAGGGTATTTTGTGTGCAGTATCTGCAGTTGTTCCTTTCACTTTGCGTTTATGATTAATCATGTGATGTAGATTATGAGAAGGAAGATTAACTTTTTGCCCTCTTCTAGCCCCGGGGTAGACCGAGTGTTGTGGCATGTAAGTGAAAGTATTTATGAACCCAGTTCATGTGCATGCAGCAGATTTGTGCATCTGGGGGACTCTTGAGATTGGTCCAGCCTTAGCGCCAAGGCACGTGGGTAGGACCTATAGAGTTTCCCATCGGGCGCCCATGTGACAGTCATAGGCGTAAGCCTCTTGCTTACTACAGGCACGGCAGTGTTGGCGTGTGTAGCTTGTGCTGGCTTGGGCCTGCAATCTGCAGAGTCTTTGTTTTGGGCTCCTTCACACGCTTAGGGCCCGTGATCACCCAAACGGTCCAAGGCTTTGCCTTGGGTCGAATTGTTCCAACGCCTATTGGTAGGCGCGTGTTCCTTTCACCATGCTTCCCCCTGGGAACGAGTAACGTACTTCCAACCACTACACGCCTGGAAAAAAATAGAAAGTGACGCTGCAGGAGTGCCAAGCAAAAGTTGTACTGGCGCGTGCTGCTCTTCTTCAGCAGGTTGCGGGTAGGCTATACAAGCCTTAGGCACCCACGTCTTCTTTATTTTTTTAGGCTTAGACAGCCTAGGGGAAGAACATGCACTGTCCCCAGAGATCATTTCCTCAAAGGCTGATTGGTCGAACTTAACGACCAACGTCTTCACAGTAGTTTCGAGCATGGCCGTGTTAGGTTGCATTACAGCTTTCTCATCGGAGGAGAAAGTAGTCCCCAGCAGAGTCGTCATCTTGTTTGCCTTTACTTCATGGTACGATGGAGGAGAGCTTCGAAGGTTGCACATGAGAATGTACGAAGGAACTTCTGAACATGAATCACCCAATTACACTTTGTTTTTTATCTGGGTTGTGATGATGGAGGGTTGATTCTTTACTCCATTGACGATCTGACGATGAGGGAGAACTGTCGGGCCTAGCTTCACTGGCTAAAGGGAAGCAGCAAGAACTCTCTCTAGAATGCTCAGGAACTCTTAATGAAATGGAGGAAACTGGGGGGTTTGAATGGAGAAGAACCCTCCTATTTATATATGAGGAGAAGTAACCATACACGCGCATGTCAGCGGCTGGCGCGTGTCTCTGATTGCCACGTGGTACCCTAAAACAAGGTTCAGTTGCAACTGCGTGCACACTTCACTAATATGGGGTTGTAGTTGACTGCCATGTGTCATATTATTGAGATTTTATTGGAGAAGATCTTTGAGCTGCTCATAACCCACTCTTCGACGTGACTAGGTCTTCGCCATGTGGCATGAGCCAAGTTCCACTACAGCTAACAAGACACCCATGCTTAGGAATCACTGTCCTAGGTGGCATGTTGTTCATATTAGGAGAGAACTATAGGTACGGGGGTAGAAGCATGCGCTTGGGGAAGACTTAGGGCGACACACGCCTGAGTTTGATCAGGCAGCACGTGCCTGAGTTTAATCAGGCGATACGTGCATGTCTACAATGTTTCCAAGGAGAATGAACTTCGACTTCTGTGTTCATTCTCTGTACGAAGATCGAAGTCTCGAGAGGCGTTTACGCTCATTAAATGCAGACTCGAGGAGAGCAACTGAGAGGCGTAGGTGGAGACGCAAGGTATTAGGCGCGCATGTATAATTAAGGCACGAGTAGGAGGAGGGGCACGCCTTTAGCGAGGCACGAGTAGTCCAAGTAATCATGATTTTGTTCTCTGTGCCTTAGCTGTCTTTTGCATAGAGATCGAAGCATTCTGCCCAAGGCTCGAGGGCGTAGGTGACATGATGCCTAGGTGAGGCGTGACCATCGTGCTACTTTGATGAGGCGTGGGTAGCTCAATGCCTAGTTGGGGCCCAAATGAGGCATGGGGTTGCTCTTCTTTCTGAAGCGCATGATCCATGCTTCTATAGCAGGATCCATCATTGATAATGTAATCTCAAATGAAGATATTTATTTATATATAAATAAAAGGAATGATTTGATTTACCGTGGTGTCAACAATATGTTTAGACAAGCAATATCTACCCTATATTCCCAAAAAAGCATAGGCATCTTATCATCCTTATAAGGACTCTTACTTCTTCGTTCCAACTAGAAATTAAGAACATAAACCAATAAGATTCGGAAGAGCTGAGCCTCCCGGGAAGTTACTTGAAGACAGCTCTAAAGTTGAGAGAGACAAAGGCAAGATGCACCTTTATCGCTACAGTTAGCAAGGCCGAAATATTATACAAAAGATGGGTTATGACATCAAAAGCAATAAAGGTATCAACTTTGACAAAGGGTGATGTCTACCATTGCCTCCCTTCATACCAAAAGTAGAGGAATAGGTTATGTGACACTTCTACCAACTCCTGAAAGTTCAGAGACTGATATAGAATTACATTCACACTCTTCAAAATTATCGGTAAAGGACTATTATGTTAGCATGGGAGCACTATTCAAAAATCTGACTATCAATGTGATGTCGATTAACCAAGCTATCGAAGAGACCCTTCGAAGTAAACACTTGGGCATAAAAAATAGAGTCAGGGTGGGAAATACAGTTTAAGCATCGAGAGACACCAACTGAAGATGAAGTCATGCAAGTTGACTTAGGAGATGAGTCTTCTTCTAAATCAATCTTCATCAGCAATAGTCTTTCCGACGAAGAAAAGAAACCTTTTATAGATCTAATAAGAGAATATATTGATGTCTTTGCATAGAGTTACAAAGACGTCTGGTATAGATCCCCAGTTAGCTATGCACCAGCTAAACATTTATCCAAATGCTAAATCAGTTAAGAAACAACAACGAAGGTTTTGCCCAGTATCATGGAAGCCATCGAAACCGAAGTCAAGAAGCTGATAGCAAGCGACTTCATTCGCGAATACCAACATTCTGATTGGGCAGAAACATTGTTTTGTGCTAAAGAAAAAAAATAAATGATCAAAATCGCTATCAATTTCTGTGACTTGAACTCTGCCTGCCTGAAAGATGAATTCCCTATACCTATTACCGATGTGATGATCGATAACACTTACGACTTCAAGCATATGTCTTTTATGGATGGCTTCTCTGAATATAATCAAATCAAGATATTTTTGTACGATGAAAGCACACTTTATTTCAAACACCATTGGGGCTATACCTCTATACGGTGATGCCTTTTGGACTAAAAAAATTAGTGTGACATACCAATGAGCACACTTTTTCGTAAAGCATTTGCACAAAATGGTGGAGTGCTACGTTGATGATATTGTTGTCAAGAGTCATCACAAGCATAATCACCTTCAGAATCTCAGAATGGTGTTCGAACTGATGCGTGTTCATCAACTCAAGATGAATCCAACGAAGTCTTTCTTGCGAGTCTCCAGTGATAAGTCCCTTGGGTTTGTCATCACATCAATAGGCATTCACCTCAACCCGGATAAAGTCAAAGCTATTCTTGGCAAGTTCTTTTAGGTTTTTGCAAAGTTCCTTTGGTTTCTTCATGGTGGATAGTTTTGATCCTTTTTTCCTGTACCTTTACACATAATTAAATTAATCTTTGTATGTCTTCGTTTCTATGTTCCATGAGTTGTTAATGATAATTAAAAACCAAGATAAAAGAGATTAATAAGATTGTTATTAATTTATTGCATAGATACATATTATATTGACTATTTTTACTGTTGTTATATGCATGGAACATAATGATTTTGTTATGTATCTGGTTGTATATCATATGGCTTATGTAGAGAAGCGAAATGGTAAGGAAGTGGCTTGGTGCCACGTATAGTATGAATGTGTGGCTTAGTGCCACAGAAAGGCATGGATGTGTGGCTTGGTGCCACGGAATAGTAAGGATATGGCTTGGTGCCACGAACTGGTCGAATGTGTTTGGAATGGTTTGGGATCGATGGGTCGACAATCAGAATGACGTTGAGTTGAGATGTGTATTGCTTTATTTTCATTTATGTAACATACATATATTTTATAGTTAAACTAATAGTAGCCATACAACTCATGTACGACGTGTCGAACCGTATCGACACGTTCATGATCGATAAGTCGACTAAAACTATTATTCAGGCAAGTAGTACTCTGCATGTAATCAGTGGCGGATCCAGGATGACATTTTACTGGGAACACATTCATAAGAAGGTTTGGAGACAAGATCTCCGAAAATTGAACATATAAAAACAAAGTATATAATTAAAAATTGAACATACATACCACTCCGAATAATTCCAAATAAATAATTAATTCTTAGTACAAAAGATAGAAAGTGTTTTCTAGCAGTTTTCCTATAATAGAATATTATATCTCAGTGATCTCATAATCATTCTCTACATATTTTCATACAATGAAGCATTACACCTCTGCTTAAATTTTTTTGTGCGGACAATGGACTGAAACAAGAAACAAAGAAATGGTGCTGGCTTCTCAGCACAACACACAAGTTTTATGTGTGTGAAAGGGTGCTGGCCCCACTGTCCATAATGATTTTTTTTTGTACTGGGGGCCTCGCCCCCTTGGTTTGTGTGTGTGTGTGTGTGTGTGGGGGGGGGGGGGGGGGGGGGGGGGGGGGGGGGTGTGAAGGAACACTGACAGTGTTGTTAATCTAGTATGATGCATGATAGGTATCATTCATACGATACAAAAGGTTTTTGATACGGATCATATACGTGTATCAGATGGGATACAAAAATCGCTCAATATATTTTTGTATCGTTCTATACGATACAATACATCCGAGACGATATATACATTTTTGTTTTTTGTTTTAAATGTTTTAACTTTTATATTTTTCTTGTATATTTATTGAGCTTTCTTTTCCGTTGTTTTGGAATTTTTTTTTTTTTCTTTTGGTTGTTTCATTGACTATTATTTCTACTTTGGACCTTTAATGTTATATAGATAGAATTTTGGACTTTAGGAACATATGATGGCCGTCTAAATTGTATTTTAGTTTCACTTTTAATCATTGACTTTATAATGATGGTCAGTTAGATGCTTAGTGAGACTCTTTATTATTAATTAACATGTTCAACTTATCCATAATTAATTTTACAATATATTTGCCGATGGACATGTATCTTATGATACATGATACCAAAGCCAGTGTGCCTCTCATAACACTGGTTTCAAAGACGACAATAGGTTAGAATTCTGGACCTGTTCTGAGATCCCATCAGTTTGGGTGTCCCCCCAAAACCCAAATTGACGGACCCAATCCAACTAAAGCCTGCAGAAACACAACTGGACTCTGAGTCACCAACATAACAAAGCCAAGCGTGATGCATGTTTCATATACTAGTAATCATAGTTGAACAGCCGTCTGCAAACGATCTTGTTTGATTTGGTCATTGGGGCGCCTTTCTAAACGACCTAAGAATTGCCTAACAGTACATATTCTTAGTGAAAGAAAAAAATCTTGAAAGCGTTGACAGAAAGTACAGCAAAAGAAACTTACATCTGAAAACAAAATGCTATAGGCAATTGTATGATAGGGCACAGGTATTCCAATGATTAAGAAAGCTGGCAGTCATACAACATAGGGTGGCATTCAAATAACTAACAAGGTGAACCAACAACAAGCAGCTCAGCTGTCAGCTGGTTGTCGATATCAATTTAAGCTTTTAAAAGAAAGAAGTCCATCTCACTGCAAACAGTAAGATTGCGACATAATGGTATTCCTAAAGATGTTAACATAGACATTAGAAAGAAAACAAATAGATACACGCCACACAAAAAGACAACCCAGATGTTAAGGAAACACCAGAAAAATAGATTTTATAGGAAGCATACAAGTACCTGCAGATCCAAGTTTAACTATCTATATACCATTTACAATATGTGAATATAGTGTTGCAAATCTATCCATTATAGCCAGAGGAAGTCCAATAGTATATTTATATCACCAACGTCTGATACTATATACATTTTTATATATTACATCATGAACAATTTTGAATTTTTCAGTACAATAAGTACCTACTGAAATCCCTTCCTCGGCATATCTCCTACATAATACTCTTCACACCCCACTGTATAAGGTGCTCACTTTCGTGATTAAAAACCTTCACTGACCTGATATGGCAGTGTATTTCCAACTACACAAGTTTTCACAGCATGTTCATAATCCATAGCTTATATCTATTCATATACAAATACACAAGAGCAGGCCCAATCAGTTCCAAATCAGATAGGCGCTTGCAAAGATTGATGTAGTGTTCCATGCTTCCAGATTCCTCGATGCTCTTCCTTAGTCCCTGTAACACAGCTACTCTGTCCAAGTATTCAGGACACAAGCCCAAGTCGAGCATTTTCAAGAGAGTTTCTGAAGCATCTAAGTAGTAACCTCCTTTAATATAGCCTCGCAGTAACCATGATAAGGCCTTCTTCCTACTCCCCGCACTCATAGCCTCCATTCCAGTAAGCAACCGACGAACTGCACCAACTTCTTTTTGTGAAGCACAAATGGCTAACACAATATTACGTAGTTCCTTATCTGGCTCTTTGCCTGAGAGCTTCATTTGCCATACCTGGTTTTCGGCTTCAAGCCCACAACCAGCACAAGTGTATATAGCAAGGAGTTTCTCATGAACCAATCCAGAAATCATAGATCCTCCCTCTTGGATTGCCCAATCCGATAAGCAGACTCCATCCCTTATAATATCTGACTGGTATTTCTCAAGATATTCTACATTCTCCTCATCGAGTTCAGTAATCAAGCCAGACTTTATTGACCCCTTCAACTGACGTAAAGCCTTTGAGAACTCTTTCTGCTCTTTAACCAATGCAGTAAGCGCGATAAGGTAGCTGTAAACCTCAGGGTTCAGCCCACACTCTTTAAATTCGACTACTAACTTGACAGCACCCATGTGGTTTCCGTCTACCTGACAGAATTTATTGTTCAGACAAAGGAGGAATCAGTTAGTATCCAACTGGCGAGTTCTAGGAACCAAACAGCAGAAAATTATTACTACTTTACGAGAATATAGACATTTTGAAAGAAGGGACACAAGAGGACAACTTTTCTTCTTCTACTTATCCTTTTTCTGATTATCAGGGGTCTCAGGGCATAGGTGACAAGTTTGATAACACTTATGGGATGCTATCAAAGTTGTGAAACACAGAAGTGGCTGCTTAGCAGCTAGAAGGGGTCTAGCATCTAGGAGTCTAATCAAGGCTTAAACAGGGCATTACATAATTTTCTGATATTAAAAATACAAAAATATAATACGTTGAAAAAAATATAAAAAGGAGTCTAAAATCATTATACTTAAAAGGTTCTAGACTAACAATTAAGTAACTAAAACTCAAACAATAAGAGGAGCAGTTTAAGCAATTAAATCAATTATGAACAAACAAACAGGTACAAAAAGAGTCCAACTAAGCAAATGAACCAATTATTATTTGAGGAAAGTGGGGATGTGGATGTGCAAAGGTACCTTACTTGTGAACTTCACTAAAATCGAGAGAATCCCTGTCTTCTCCTAAGTCCTAATATGTGCCTTACAATGCCTTAGTAAAAGACGGACCAAGTCAAAGACAAGCCCACACCAGCAACATCTTTCTTGCGGACCTCCCACTCCTCGTGAAAGATGAAGCCTACATCGGCAACCTCAAATTCTCCATGCGAAGCTCTGGCTCCTGACAGCATCAAAGCAAGCATTGTTGCCATCCATCACAGGTAATCCCCCTTGCCTCTTGCCAACATCGAACCCCTCAGTTGGTATGTGACGGCTTAGGTGAAGCCAATATGGGCTATGGAAAGGGGATGAATGGTTGTCAAAGGATTGAGCTATGTTAACAGTAGAAGGGCAAGAGCGTCAGTCACCAACAGCTTTGGTACTTCCTCCGCTGGCATCGACGGATTCAATGGTTTTGACGGTGTAGACAGGAAGAAACAGGCCAACTGCTTGTCCATGAACAACATTCGACGAGGAAGACGATGTTGGGTTCATGGGTTGTGGAGGTGACGGGTAAGCCTGACAGTGTTGTTCAGACACGAACACGTGGAGGGGGCGGGCAAGCCTAGGTTGCATAGACATGAATATGTAGACGAACATAGATACAGTTTAGAATACGACATTTACAGAAAATTCATAAGGCAAGTACGACATGGATATGTTATATATATACATGAAAACATATCTTTATACATATTCTATTAATTAAATATTAATAATATCTATATTTATGTATGTTTTGGTTGGCAACTTGGTTATAGAAAATTCTATTAATAATAGGATACAAATAAATGTTACTTCCTAAAAAAATAAAAAAATAAAAATGTTACTTCCTCGTATCTCATTGCTTATATCTCAAATATTTTGGCAAGACCATGACCATGCAAAATCACTTTCAACTGTGTTTTCGACCTCTTTAGAACCTAGACATAGGCAAGCAAAATCTAACAAGAATGTCGAGAAAGTGTCGTGTCAGATATGGGTGTGGACATGGTATTCTACAGGAGTATCCATGCAACCTAGATTGGAAAACATGGGTATAGCAGAGAAATGGGTTTCTTTTGTTTTCTTCTTTAATGCACGGGAGAAGATCAAAAACGGAAAAACAGACATAGCAACATAGAAAACGAACTGGAAACTTTTATAAGTGGAGTTCGCAATTGACCAGGTTATAATTGTACATAGATCCAACTCTTCCTATTATTGAGCAATTGTTAACTTACTCAGATAAAGTAAGCAAGTTAACAATAAACTAATTACTATTTATTATTGCAAGGCCTAGAAAAAGATGGGCTTAAGTAGGCAGGAAAGGCTGGGCCTAAGCGAACATAGACAGGCGTTTGACGGGCTTAGGCAGGGTCTAAGAGATGCCTACTACTAAAACACGTTAGGCAACCATGACATAGAGCGCAGACCTTAGACAATAGAGGTTTGTGTCCGAAGGAACCTTGGCGGGCCGTAGGCACCCAAAGATGTTGTCTTCTATAACACTGAATTCTATAGTGATTATCATCCATCAACTATTCAGCATGAGAAAGCTCCACAAGAATTAATGTCAATCGACTCAATCCTAATGCTGCTACCAATTCCTAGCAAAGAGAGCTTTGTGTAAAGTCATGTTACCCTAGGCGCACCCTTCAAATTTCCCTATATTAGGATAGAGATAACTAGCTATAGGAGAACTGCGTCCATCTCTATTAAAGTAATCAAAGATTATAAATAAATGAAATCCCAGATTACTCCAAATTACTCGGAAACATACATTTGAACCCTAGGAGGAATGTAGGATGAAGGGTAAACTTGGTGCACAATGGAGGAGATGCATTTTTAATTTTTCATTGAGTACTTTCTAGATCATTGGATTTTTCATTTTTTGTTTAGGTAGCGGAAGAGATCAGTAGAAGTGTCTGAAGGGAGAAACATGAGAGTGATGTTTCAATTTTGTTATTACTTATTACTTCTCACTTTTCAACTTCCAAGGCCAAGGGAGTGGGTGTTTGGATACTCTAAAATTTAGAATGCCACTATGTAAGCTAAACTTATGTGAAAACCTCAAGGAAGGAATGGAAGGATGAATTGAAAGGGATGAGCTCCTTAAGGTACTTGTCACGACCCGATCCCAATATACTGGGTCCGGTCGGATCATGTCCAGCCTGCACCGTTGAGACGGCGGCAGTAAGTTGTGTCAATCAGTAGCAACGCAGGAACAACATTCTAAATACGGAATAAAAACTTTATTAAACAGTTGAAATCCAAACCAAGGGTCTAATTGGAATAAATACAAAACAGGAAGTCAGTTATTACACTTGTTCATTTATTAAGACTTTTAAAGAAGAAACTAAAAAAAAGATGCAACTAGGACTCCTGGGTCCCCTGTCCGGGTCCAGCTAACTCCTCGGAGCCGAAGTCGGGTCCGTAGTAAGAACTATAGGCTAGCTCCTCGTCGTCGCAATCACCTAAAATATTGGTCTCCAGTCGGAAGGGAACAAGAACATACAAATTCATTCCAGCATCTTAATGAATAATTAAAAGAGACAGGAAGCAATTTTAAAACATATTTATTTTCTAGATAATAATAAAGAAGCAGTAATGCAATAAATGTAAAACCCAAATTCGGTTTTAATTAATTTAGGTTAAATTTTCTATTAGTGTAATTTAAGTTTATTATTTTTATTTTTATTTATTTAGTCGGAAATTAGATTTTGATTTTATTGGATTGTGTTTTTAGTTCGGAACTCAACCCAACATTTATTCCCGAAATCCGATCCCGAAACCAATCTTTACTAAAAATAAAAAAAATCACTCTCACCCGTTCACCACTCCTCTCACCCGACCCCCCCAAATTTTCTCTTGACCAAATCCCTCTCTATGTTCTCACCCTCTCCACTTTCTCACCCAACCACCCCTATTTCTCCTATACACGTTCTCACTCCCTCTATTCACTCTCAACCAGCACCATTCCTAATCCACAAAAGGAAACACACACACAGCACCACCATTCTTTTCTTTCTCTCCCAAAATCTCTAAATCACCACCATCACCACTTCTCACAACCACCACCATTCTCCATTCTCCCCTTCAAGGAGAACCCATGGAACAAACCCGCCCCTCATTCTCAAACTCCTCTCTCTTTCTTCCTTCCATACTCCACAGCACACCCTACCCACTTCACCCTTCCGGCCAACCCCTGTTCCGTGCCCCACAGGCGCCGACCTCCTCCCCGTGACCCACGACCCTCGGCCAGCACCCCTCCACGGCCGTCGACCCCTGTTCGTCGAACCGCCTTCGCGGTAAGCCGACCCCGCGGTCGCCCCTGTCCGCGTGCCTCCCCCGCGCACTCCGCGACCGTCGGCGCAGACTCTGCTCCGCGCGACCGACCCTCTAACCGCGGCCACTCCGCGGCCGACCGACCCCTCCGACCACCGCGCCGATCCGCAGCCAGCCTCACGTGCTCGAGCCACCGGCCCGCCTCCCAGCGCCCGCCCGTCGGTCCCGTTGTTTGCGCGCCCCGGCCAGCCCTCCGAGGCGCCCCTCCCCGCGACCCACGGCGCGACGTTGCCACTGTTCCAAACGGCCGCCCGCACTGATGTCGTGTCTAGACGTGTTCCGAGACTCTTTTAGCCGGTGACGACGCGTCGATCCGAATCCGAGGCCATCCTTCGGATTCCATCATCAACTTTCGGTATAATTCCTAACAGAGTAGTTCATCCCTCCCCGTTGTAATCTATGATGACCGGTCTCGATTCCGTTACGGGATTCGAATATTGACGTTGTGCGTGGATATTTGGATCGTTTGTCCAATTTCGGACTTGGAAATTATTCGGTAATGTTTGGCTTTGGCCAGAAATTGGTTGTGTTGGTTGTTCGGTTAGACATCGGTTCCGCAGTCCGATTTCGGATTCAGGATTGATTCTGTGAAGTTTGTGTGGGTTAGTTCAGTTAAATGCGTGTATATATATATATATATATATATATATATATATATATATATATATATATATTTAAAAGAGAAATTTTAGTTCTGTAGTATGGTTTTCTATATAAATGTGTGTATATATAATGTTGGGTTAAAATGGTTATGTTGGTTTATATATATATATATATATATATATATATATATAATTTTTTTGAAAAAAACCGTTACCTTTATTGAAAAAAGAGGGTAATGAGTACATCCGACCTCATGGTAACAAAGACAAAGAAAGAAAATATAATAAAAACACTACTCTAAAGCCCAATGTGGAATAGTCGGAAGATGATGACAACTCGAAAGCGACTTCCGAAACTGTCGCTTCACCTCCCGAACCAAGAAATCAGACCCAGCACCACGCCCCTCGTTTCGATGCTTGTTCCTGTTCTTCCAAAGCACCCAAATGATCGCACCAGCCAATGATCTCCGATGGTGACTGCCCTGACCCCGCCACCACCTTTGAAGAAAGACTAGGAAGTCACTATGCATCCGTGCCTTGAAGAAACCCCGAAAAACAGACCAAACCGTCATAGCAAGATCCCCGTGGAAAAATATATGCTGAAGGGTCTCCCCATGCCCAACCTGACAGCAATGACACCTGGAAGCCAGATGGAAGCCAATCTTCTGAATAATGTCATCAGTAGGTAGCCGGTTGTGACAGACCCGCCACATCAGAATGCTCCACTTCGCCGGAATACACTTGCCCCATATATTAGAAAATAGTGATGATGTAGGGTGGGGGATCCGACAACACCTCCAAGCCGCAGCCAGTGAGAAAGAACCTTTCCGCTCACCCCAAACCAGTGAATCGGGAGCCGAAGTACAAGTCAGATTCGCCTCTCTGAGCCGCTTCGCTGCCTCTACTCAAAACTGCTCCAAAAACAAAGACAGATCCCATCCAGTGGCTGTCCAAAAAGATCGGATAACTGGACCACCATTATCAGAATTCCTCGCCCTAGAATCTCTGATCTTCCATCCCCTATCCGATAGAGCCCGAACAGTCACCGTACGTTGGGGAAGAACCACCCTCCTCCCGGCCAATCTAGCCGACCTCCGAAGCTTCCCAGTGCCACCATTCAGCGTAACCCGCCCCGAGGGGAGCACCATCCGCTGTGAAGCCGTCGAATCAGCACCCTCCCCCCCAACCCGGTCCCCCATGCTGGCCAAAAAATGACCCGTCCGGCCGTAAGCAGCAGACTCCCTCGCCTGTGTTCGCCTCCGCACCCGAGTCCGTCTCCCCGTTCCGCGCCTGGTCCCAGTAGTCACTCCCTCAGCTGATGGAATAGCAACGCTATCCAACTGAGGACCCCCCGGAATCCAAGCTTCGCACCTCGCTGAACCCTCACCACGCCCAAGTCTAAACGAGATATACGGTTCCGCCAATTTCCTCCCCCGCAAAATCCCCCTCTCCGAAGGATGAAGCTCATAATCCTGCTCCGCCGCCAAGGCAGCGTCCTCGGCCTGACGGACCTCCTGAAAAACGTCTCCGAAAGTAGCTCTGCTCCATCCAGCCAGAACATGCCCCGTCGTCCTCAAGCGCATGCCCAACCGCTCAAGCGCATCATAATGCCAGCATAAATTCCACGCCCGAGCAACAATCGTAAGAAAATCCGGATGAGAAGTCCAAAAGTCAAGAAAACGGAAGCCTCTACGCAGAGGAGAAGAAGCTGGCTGGCAGGATATCAAAAGAGGAGAATGATCAGATTCTGCCCGATTAAGATGCTCGCAAGAGACCTGGACTCCATCCAGCCAACTACCCGTCGCGAGTACCCTATCAAGGCGGGATCCCTGACGATCAAACCCCGACTGCCCGTTCACCCGAGTATAGATGCTATCTCTGAAACCAACATCGGATAGCCCGGCAGCCAACTGAAAGTCGAGGAAGTCCGCAATGGCCCTCGTGTCAGGAGGTCGACCTCCAAATTTCTCATCCGGAGAAGTAATGATATTGAAGTCCCCGCCCACCGCCCAGGGCAAGACAATGTCCCTGGCTTGGACGTCCAGAAGGTGCCTCCACAAACTTCTCCTCCCCTGTCGTGTCCCTGCACCATGAACAATCGACAACCGCACCGGAACCGAAAAACAGCTCAGAGAGAGCTGCACCGTGATAGCCTGATCACAAGAATCAAAACAATTTATCCCAAGACCCGACTTGCAGAAAAGCCAAATATTGCCCTTATCATTGCAAAAGCTATCATCAAAACTCAACCTCAGTTGATAAGAAAGAAGCTTAGAGGATATCACCTTGGGTTCAATAATAGCAAGAACCTGAATAGAGTTGGTCCGACACAAGGACCTGAGACGGGATAAAGTAGCTCTGTTCGCCGTCCCCCGAACATTCCAAATAAGGAATTTAACCATGGACCCTCTAGGGGTCCCGCCTAACCCGGGAAGCATGTGATCGAAGAAGTCGATCCGACTGAGGTGCCATCGACTTCCTCCGCCTACCAGCCGCCTTATTGAATGGTACCATCTGCCAGTCTTCTTCACGTCCCTCGGAGAATGAGGTGGAAGGTCTAACCTCAGGCAATGAAACCATATCATCACCCGGAGATGGGTCATAACCCCAGTCGGATAAAGGACCGTGACCGGCCTCCTCCCACACCACCAAGCTGCGATCTTCAGTGTCAGAATCAGTCGCTATAACTCCCTGTCCCAGCTGGCTATGAATAATAATAGGAAGATCCGATAAAACAATAGGACCAATACCCCGCTCAGGGCCCATCTGCCCATCCAAGCTAGAGCCCGGAACGCTGCGTCCCTCCTTCATGGACCGCCCGTCATCCGACTATAAAGCCAGCTGGCCCGAAGATGACTCCCCCACGTGCCAGGATGGCGGAACGGAACTCGCGCGATTATCATCTCTCCCACGCAATCCGGACCGCGTGGTCCCCGTGCTATCATCACGCCCCTCGACGCGCCTCCACACCTGCCGTGTCCCCTTCCCTTTCTCACGCCTTGATCGTCTCCTCCGACGACCCCTGCTAATCCCACGGCCACCCACCGGGCCGTCCTCCGCACCCACTACGCCTGGAGAGGGTCCGTCGGGGATGGGCGGTCTATCATCTACTCCCATGGAAGGAGGCTCCACCTGGGGTCGCCCACAAGCACTCTCAACGTGACCATGGTGGCCACAAGACACAGTAGAGAGGGCTCCGCTCATAGACAATTGGCTGCGAGCGAACACCATCAGGCAGTTGGAAGAAAACCTCATGTTGAAGTGGTTTGCTGACGTCCACTTCAACCAATACCCTGGCTACCCCCGGCCTAGAAAAGGAAGCCGTAGTCCGGTCAGTACTAAGCGGAGTGCCGAGACCAGATGCGATGGAAAGAACCGCATTGGTATCAAACATGCAGTGGGGAAGCCCGGGGAAGGCCACCCAGATGGGAACCCGATGGTCCTCTCTCAACGGCGAAAAGTCCACCGACGACCTGAATATCACCATCGGAACCCGGCCAACGAACCAACAGTCCTTAGACCGCAGCCGGAGAAAGTCACTCTCGACATGAGGCCGTATAAGAACGTGTCGATCATCGATTGCCTTCACTTCAATCAACCCCCTGAAACCCCGCGAATCAAAGGCCTTTCTAATAGCCTCAACCGGGAGTCTCCGCCGAGCAAACTTGCCAATAAGGTCTAGCCCACACGGCGCCGTGAGGGCCTCCATATCCGACTGAGAGAAAACAACCACCTTCCGACCATCGGAAACAATGGCTGGTCGGAAATCCACCCTCGGCAATCCACCCGTCGACGCCGACGCGGATCCGCCCACCACCGCAGCGAAGGTCCGCGCCGTGCCTTCCGTCCCTCCACTTGCCACCTTCGACGGGGCCGCCGTCGCTGCCGTAGGTTCCACCCTCAGTGCCACCTCGTCACGAACCGGAGATCCCCTCTGGACAGGGACAAATCCCCCCCCCCCCCCCCCCGCAGCCAAAACGTCGCCGCCCACGGGGAATCCAGGAGGGCCAGATCCCCCCACCGCCGAACCAGTCCCATGGGGGGCAGAGCCTCCCACGGTGCCAGAAACACCGACGGAGCCTCCCACCGTGGCAGAAACACCGCCCCACCCACGCGCAGCCTGGTCGCCCCCTTGGACGTCGACTCCCGCCACTCGACGACCAAGATGACCGGAGCCTCCCACATTGCCCGGGGGGCCGGAACCCCCCGCCAGATCCGCCAGCCTTTCCGCGCCGCGGGGAACGCCGCCAGCATCGCGCACAGGCGGGTCGCCCCCAGGGACGACGACACCCGCCATGCGACGGCCAGGGTGGCCGGAGGCCCCCGCCATTGAACCATCAGGGGGGGGCGGAGCCCCCCGCCGAAGCCAGCATCCAGGAATCGCCTGCAGAAGACTCCGCAATCCCTGGTTGCCCTAACGAGCGTTAGTGTGTATATATATATATATATATATATATATATATATATATATGACTTAAAGGAAGGAAATTGTGTTTACCCATACTTTAATATTGTGACTCCTTTATATATATATATATATATATATATATATATATATATATATATATATATATGATTTAAAAGAGAAAGAATTACGTTTTAATTATACTCTTAATATTGTGACGCATTTAAAAATATATATGTATATATTATTGTTATATTCGAAAATTTGGTATACTTTACATATTTTACACTTATTGGTTCATTTATGTTTGGCGTAATTGAGACTTTATTGTATCCATTTTGGCGACGACCGAAATAGTCGAATGTGCCGTTAGCGAAACGCAAACGCCACTGGGTATTCCTGTACGTTGAGGCGTAAGCTATTAGTAACGTGTGACTGCGTGACCAAGTCTGAGACTCTGGTTGTCCCTGCCTTACGACTTTAGTTTATTTTAGACTTGTAGAACTTGTTACTTGGCATGCTATATTTTAGGCGCAGGGCACTCGTGCCTTCGGACTGGCCCGTTTCCGGCTTAGAAGATCGTCGTAGCATAGTTTAGAATTTTTATTCTTTTTTATGTAAAATATGTTGTAAGAACATAAGTCCATTTTTTCCTTTGTTTCTTTGGGCCCATAGTTTTAAAAGGCGAAAGGCGCACCAAGGCGCAAAGGTTCCTGGAGCCTGAGGCGCTAGGCGCAAGGCGCAAGGCTCAAAGCGCGCCTTTTGAAAGCTAGGCGCACTTTTTTCTCAAAATAATAAATAAATATTATACCAATGTCTTTCTATCTTTAAGCATTTTCTATCCCGAATTTTATTGTAAAGGCAAAAAAAAAATCTCAAACATGTTATAATCTTCTCTTTGCTATACGAAAATTATAACAAGAACTTTTCTATCTTGCAAGAAATCTAGAAAAATGTTCCCTCAATATTTGGTGATGTTGCACAATATTTGCTAACCGATGCATCTAAGCAAGAAAGCTGCTCATTTGTATATAATTACTGAAAGTGTAAAGATACTATAATTAGCACAGAGAATAGAAATCTGGAATCGAGTACCTCTCAACTCTTTGACCAAGTGCAAGTGCCTCATCAAGATTTGAATACCTAAGCTTACCAATATATTCAACAAGTCTTCACCTATCATCCTCCTCTTAGTTTAAACACAATTTCCCCTCATTCCCTCCATTTGGTTCTGCCAACCCTTTACAGTACGCATGATTCACTCCCATCCCTACTTACTTGTGCCAAAAGAACAAAACGAAAATGAAAAGAATATTCACCAACTTCCTTCTTCAACTCACCATAATATCTCACTATTCTAGCATGCCATTCATGCATTCACCAACTGTAATATGAAGGGTGAAGAAAGGAATATAACACTCTCTTATGTAGCAGGTAATTGATTTCTACTAAACCCAAGCATCTATTGTCAAAATATCACGAGAAGGAGAACACCAACAACTCCAAAACAAAGCTTTTTATGTTCCCATGTTTCCTTCTCTACCTTTATATATTATACTTAACCAAAGTTGAGAAGAACACAAATTACTGCTACTGTTAAACCATCAATAGTCCAATATAACCATCAACAAGGCTCAAGGCGCGCATTGTTGAACGTCTGCGCCTTTATACTTAAAGCGCGCGCCTTTTTAAGGTGGTGCGCCTGGCACAGTTCTAGGCGCTTTTCCTGCGCGTCGCTGCGCCTTGCGCCTACGCGCACGCCTAGGCGCCCTTTTTAAATCAATGTCTGGGCCTTGTATTGTGTAGCTTAGGACTAGCGTAGCTCTTTCTGTGTTTTTGTGTTTTATGTCGATAATATCGCACGCTAGTTTATCCACAAATGAAATTGGAAATATTATTTTCTAAAAGAAAAATAAAAATTTTCTCGCATAAATTAGAACGCCTTAAATACAAGTTTTATATTTATATTAACAATCTCACGCTTTTATCATTAAAGAAAAAATATATAGTTTTATATATATTGTTAAATACAAGTTTTCTTATAAATTGTGCGGCCTACTCTTTCCAAATAAAGTAAGAAAATTGACTCTTTACACAAGTTGGAAATAACGTAACGGCGTTAGAGTAATTAATCGTTAAGTGTAATTATTAAACCAGGAAAATTGACTAGGATCAATATTAAAGATTGCAACTAGAACACCCTAGAAATGGTTGTATTTGGATCTAAGTCGAACTTTTAATTAATGTAGGGTTCAAGACCTAAGTCTGAGGTTGTATTTCCTATCTCCACCTACAGCATCGGAAACCAAGGCAAGTTTCATATTATTTATGTTCGTGTTTTAATTGATAATCAAATGCATTGCATCATTAGGACTATATATTGTATCGACACTGACTCAAGGGATCCCTCTCGGACCCAAATTGATTGCTTGATTGACTCATTGACTCGGGGATTGGGAGAGTAGTGTAGCGTCTGCGACCAACGCCCATGTTACTAATATTGACTCTCTCACGCTAACCCCTATTGCACAAGGGGTTAAGTCGTACCGTAAGCTAGCATTAGGCCCAATGCTACTATACATATTGAATCTACCAGCCGGTCACAGATTGCTACACGCTCAAACCATTATTGAATCATTGTAGATTGTATCATTGTTGCTCTTGAGATTTCATTGCTTCACTAATTCTTTATTATTGTTTAGAAAATATAATAATGTTTTAAAACTGCTCATTGCATCATTTATTATTATTAGAATACTGAATGTGGATATATGTTCTTGCTCCTCTCCTGACTGGAGACCAATATTTTTAGGTGATTGCAATGATGAGTAGCTCACTTTTAGTACCTACTACGGATCCGAACTGAATTCTGAGGAGATAGTTGAACCCAACCAGGAGGCACCTGAGCCGACTACTAGTAGCCTAGTCAGCATTGTATTTAAAGCTGTGAACCTTAGTACAACTTAAGTTTGTTCCGGCTTTGTGTTTGAATTATTAAATAAAAGTTTTTAAATTCCCGTATTTTAGAATGTTGTGCTTGAGTGACTACTGATTGATACAGCTTACTGCTGCCGTCTCACAACGGTGCAGGCTGGACATGATCCGACCGGACCCAGAATCTTAGGATCGGGTCGTGACAAGTTTTCAGTGGTGGCCCATGCAGGTCCGACAAACAACTTTAGGAAAACTGAATAGAAACAATTAGAACACTTAGAACACCGAAACATTATGACTCGTCACAACATAGGACCGTTTTATTCAAAATATTTATTTTTATGTGTAACTTAGTTGGATTGCGTAGCTTATTTTTCTTCCTTCCATTCCAGAGAATGGTTGACGAAGGACTTACTCGATCTTGATTAATTAGAAACTTTATTCAGATTAGGCCAATACTTATAAGTTGTGTTTGACATTATATTCTTAATAATAATGTTGTATAAAATCATAGGATTAGTTGGAAGTTGAGGCTATAGTTACCATCCCAATTGTCTTAGAATCCATGCCTGCCATTATTACCAATCACTAAGCTTTAACCCATTCCTTCTACTTTCCTAAATCAGATTTCATTATCAGAATACCTTGATCAAATTGTGATGTCTTCAATTTGACTGGTGAAACATAGCCTTCACCCTATTTGACTTAATCAACCCAGAATCCTTGCAACTACTGGGGTATTCACATTAGTATGACCTTACCCATTTCAGACCATCCAACTTTATAATTTCTACAAACATCTTTGCTTTGAATGTGACATTCCTATTTGACCCCAAGAAAAAAGTTACATTCATCATGATAACATTTCGTTGACGCGTTTATCCTTTGAAAATCTTATGGATTTAGTTGAAAGAGTATTCAACAAACCATCATGGCATTACAGATGTGCACTGTAGCCATTTACCCAATTCACGAAAACTGTAACTTTACTGCAGCCAGGTAAGCACTGGCGGGGCACAAACTTTAGTTAAGGTGATTACAGGTACACATTGGTTTTTGAGTATTGTTGAGATTACGTCCTAGATCCCTTATGTTTTAATCCGAGTCATGAAGCTAAAGGCTTACTGCAGCTAAATGTATATGCACTAGCGAGACATATGTTCTTAAGCATTATGGTATTAGATTAAAATATGATTACTATCAGTTTTGTATAATTTTTAGACAATCATTGACTTCTCGGATCAAACTCTTATTCTTATACTTGGTCCTTTCACCTATTTTATCAAATTCATTATCTCAATAGGTGCCATTAGCATTTCAGATTGTAAACCATTCATATCATTATTGGGTTTGAACTTTCTTAGCACTTTTACCATTTCAAATGCCCATGTATTATAGTTAGACCCTATTATCAACAATAAGAAAGCAGGACCCAAGTTCAATGGGTTGTAGAAGAAGATGAAACAGTTGGAGGCTGCCCCCACACCAAGGATCAAGACTTTGAGAACTAGTACTAAGAGAATCTAGAGTTGTTAGTAGCACTAGGTAATTCTTTGTGATGTTGTAACCAGATAACTTTAGAAGAAGTTTAGAAGAATCTTCCTATAATTCTCTGATGAAGTGAAATGAATCCTTCGTTACACTCTTATCTGGCAAATGTCTTTCATAATGTCATGTTTTCCTTACAATACAATTTCTGAAAACTTTGAGGATTTCAATTTTAGGGAGAAGGTAGGTAAGAATTATGGAGATAGGACTTGTCAAATATATATTGATGTTAAGGTTTGGAAGAATATAATTTTGATATGAATCCTTAGATATATGTTGATAGGTGAAGGTACTCATGATTATTGGAGACAATATCATATTTTCAGTAACATTATTCTTGTATAGATTAGTGACAAGCCTATGACTGTAATTTTGCCAAATAAGTGTAACTATTATTTAGTTGTCTTTTTCAATTCTTGGATATTGTAGCAATGTTAAGTTTTTCAGAGATAGGATATTGGTAGAGAGAGGAAAACTACGACATGCAAAAACATGTATGAATATGGAATAATTTTGACAATGACTGTTCATTATGATATTTAAGGATTACCACTTAGAAAAGGAATTATACGAGTTTAAAAGGTAATTATGAATTGATTAGGATGTTATTGGTAAACGGGCGAATGTTATATCATTGAGGGAAAATATTGGAGGACGTCATCTATCCGATTATATTTCATTCTTTTCGTACTATGACACGATGCATCCCATAAATTTCTCTTAGTTAAGTCACCTTTAGGCATGTTGTGTGTTACGTATATTATGTGTATTGTGTAGTTAATAGTCGGACTATGTCATTTCTTTGTAGGATTAGCATCTTTGAAGACTTAGAGCACAATTGATGTTCGGATGGAACACGGATATTAGAAGAAATTTGATCGATAAATATAACGTTCTAGAGTGATTGGAGAGAGAAAAATGTTGCGAGAATACTATGTATGCTTGGTAAACAATGACAAAATGACTAATTTTGCACAATTCCTTCGGTAATTGATAGAAGCAGAAATCCACAATTATGGACAATAACTGTATTTCTAAGGAGGGAAGAAGGTTATTCTGAAGAGAGTGCATGAATTGATCAAGATATTTTCCATTGTAGATTAGCCATGGGACAGCTAACGTAGTTCATTTGAGGCAGTTAAGGAAGTAATACCCTTTCTTGTTGAGACTTGACTAAACCCTATCTCTAACCTTAAATTTCGGGGACGAAATTTCCTGAGGGAAGCTTGTAAAACCCAAATTCGGTTTTAATTAATTTAGGTTAAATTTTCTATTAGTGTAATTTTAGTTTATTATTTTTATTATTATTTATTTAGTCGGAAATTAGATTTCGATTTTATTGGATTGTGTTTTTGGTTCGGAACCCAGCCCAACATTTATTCCCGAAATCCGATCCCGAAACCATTCTTTACTATAAAAAAAATCACTCTCACCCGTTCACCACTCCTCTCACCCACCCACCCCCCCCCCCCCCCAATTTTATCTTGACCAAATCCCTCTCCACGTTCTCACCCAACCCCCCTATTTCTCCTAGACACGTTCTCACTCCCTCAATTCACTCTCTACCAGCACCATTCCTAATCCACAAAAGGAAACACACACACAGCACCCCCATTCTTTTCTTTCTCCCCCAAAATCTCTAAATCACCACCATCACCATTTCTCACAACCACCACCATTCTCCATTCTCCCCTTCAAGGAGAACCCATGGAACAACCCCCCCCCCCCCCCCCCCATTCTCAAACTCCCTCTCTCTCTCTTCCTTCCATACTCCACAGCACACCCTACCCCTTTTCGGCCAACCCTTGTTCCGCGCCCCACCGGCGCCGACCTCCTCCTCGTGACCCACGACCCTTGGCCAATGCCCCTCCTAGGCCGCCGACCCCTGTTCGTCGGACTGCCTTTGCAGTCAGCCGACCCCGCGGTCGCCCCTGTCCGCACGACCCCCCCCCCCCCCGCGCACTCCGCGACCGCCGGCGGCGACTCTGCTCTGCACGACCGACCCTCTAACCGCGGCCACTCCGCAGCCGACCGACCCCTCAGACTACCGCGTCGATCCGTGGCCAGCCCCGCGCGCCCGAGCCACCGGCCCGCCTCCCAACGCCCGCCCGTCAGTCCCGCTGTTAGCGCGCCCCGGCCAGCCCGTGGCCGACCACTCCGCGGCGCCCCTCCCCGCGACCCACGGCCCGACGTTGCCGCTGTTTCGAACGGCCGCCCGTGCTGCTGCCATGTCCAGACGTGTTCCGAGACTCTTTGAGCCGGTGACGACGTGCCGATCCGAGTTTGAGGCCACCCTTCAGATTCCGTCATCAACATTAGGCCACCCTTCAGATTTCGTCATCAACTTTCGGTATAATTCCTAACAGAGTAGTTCATCCCTCCCCGTTGTAATCTATGATGACCGGTCTCGATTTCGTTACGGGATTCGAATATTGATGTTGTGTGTGGATACTTGGATCGTTAGTCCGATTTCGGACTTGGTTATTATTCGGTGAAGTTCAGCTTTTGCCAGAAATTGGTTGTGTTGGTTGTTCAGTTAGAAATCGGTTCCGCAGTCCGATTTCGGATTCAGGATTGATTCTGTGAAGTTTGTGTGGGTTAGTTCTGTTAAATGCGTGTGTGTGTGTATATATATATATATATATATATATATATATATTAAAAAGACAAATTTTAGTTCTGTAGTATGGTTTTCTATATAAATGTATGTATATATAATGTTAGGTTAAAATGGTTCTGTTGGTTTTTATATAAGTGTGTGTGTGTATATATATATATATATATATATATATATATAATTTAAAGGAAGAAAATTGTGTTTACCCATACTTTAATATTGTGACTCCTTTATATATATATATATATATATATATATATTTATATATATATATATATATGTGTGTGTGTGTGTGTGTGTGTGTGTTTTAAAAGAGAAAGAATTACGTTTTAATTATACTCTTAATATTGTGATGCATTTAAAAATATATATGTATATATTATTGCTATATTCGAAAATCTGGTATACTTTACATATTTTACACTTATTGGTTCATTTATGTTTGGCGTAATTGAGACTTTATTGTATCCACTTTCAAGGTTGTAAAAATCGCTAGTCGGGCGCTAGTCGGTTCGTGGGGACTACGGATTAATCGGACTACTCGGGGACTAGTCGGATTAGTCGGTTTAGAATTTTTAATGAATATATATATATATATATATATATATATATATATATATATATATAAAATATGTTATAAAAATATTTTAAAAAATAATATGTTAATTGTTGAACTTTTAATTATCGCAGACTACAGTGACATAAATTTCTATTTCGATAAATATTTAAATAATATATTAACTTACTATTTTGCACGGAGAGTTACAGCCGCAGTAGCAAGCAAAAGAAAAAAAAAGTAACAAGGAAAAATTAAAAAAAAAAGCCACAACAACAGTAGCAAAGAGATAACAAAGCAAAAGTAAAAAATAAAAAAAGAGTAGGCTAGTCACTTTTTTCAAAAATAGAAAAAGGCAACAACAAAGTAAAGAGTCGACGACGGCTGCCTTGACGAAGTCGACGGCAGCCCAGACTAGTACCAATTTAGCTAATTTTTGGATGAACCAACCCCTAATCGAATCGACAGTGGCCGACAAGTGACTAGTCGGGGACTAGACCCTAGTCGAGTCGGCGGCGGCCGACTAGCGACTAGTCGGGGACTAGTCGCTAAGGGATTTTTACAACACTGTCCACTTTGGCTACGACCGAAATAGTCGAATGAGCCATTAGCGACGTGTGACTGTGTGACCAAGTCTGAGACTCTGGTTGTCCCTGCCTTACGACTTTAGTTTGTTTTAGACTTGTAGAACTTGTTACTTGGCATGCTATATTTTAGGCGCAGGGCACTCGTGCCTTCGAACTGGACCGTTCCCGGCTTAGAAGATCGTCGCAGCATAGTTTAGGATTTTTATTTTCTCTTTATGTAAAATATGTTACAAGGACATAAGCCCATTTTTTTTTCCTTTGTTTCTCTGGACCTTGTATTGTGTAGCTTAGGAGTAGCGTAGCTCTTTCTGTGTTTTTGTGTTTTTGTGTTTTATGTCGATAATATCGCACGTTAGTTTATCCACAAATGAAATTGGAAACGTTATTTTCTAAAAGAAAAATAAAAAATTTCTCGCATAAATTAGAACGCCTTAAATACAAGTTTTATATTTATATTAACAATCTCACGCTTTTATCATTAAAGGAAAAATATATAGTTTATATATATTATTAAATACAAGTTTTCTCATAAATTGTGTTGCCTACTCTTTCCAAATAAAGTTAAGAAAATTGACTCTACACACAAGTTGGAAATAACGTAAAGGCGTTAGAGTAATTAATCGTTAAGTGTAATCATTAAACCAGGAAAATTGACTAGGATCAATATTAGAGATTGCAACTAGAACACCCTAGAAATGGTTGTATTTGGATCTACGTCGAACTTTTAATTAATGTAGGGTTCAACACCTAAGTCTGAGGCCGTATTTCCTATCTCCACCTACAGCATCGGAAACCAAGACAAGTTTCATATTATTCATGTTCGTGTTTTAATTGATAATCAAATGCAGTACATCATTAGGACTATATACTGTATCGACACTGACTCACGGGATCCCTCTTGGACCCAAATTGATTGCTTGATTGACTCATTGACTCGGGAATTTGGGGAGTAGTGTAGCGTCTGTGACCAAAGCCCATGTTACTAATATTGACTCTCTCGCGCTAACCCCTATTGCACAGGGGGTTGAGCCGTACCGTATGCTAGCATTAAGCCCAATGCTAGTATACATATTGAATCTCCCAGCCGGTCATAGATTGCTACACGCTCAAATCACTATTGAATCATTGTAGATTGCATCACTGTTGCTCTTGAGATTTTATTATTTCACTGATTCTTTATTATTGTTTAGAAAATATAATAATGTTTTAAAACTGCTCCTTGCATCATTTATTATTATTAGAATACTGGATGTGTATATATGTTCTTGCTCCTCTCTTGACTGGAGACCAACATTTTAGGTGATTGCAATGATGAGGAGATCACTTTTAGTACCTACTACGGATCCGAACTGAATTCGGAGGAGATAGCTGAACCCAACCAGGAGACACCTGAGCCGACTACTAGTAGGCTAGTCAGCATTGTATTTAAAGCTGTGAACCTTAGTACAACTTAAGTTTGTTCCGGCTTTGTGTTTGAATTATTAAATAAAAGTTTTTAAATTTTCGTATTTTAGAATGTTATGCTTGAGTTACTACTGATTGATACAGCTTACTGCCGTCGTCTCACAACGGTGCAGGCTGGGCATGATCCGACCGGACCCAGAATCTTGGGATCAGGTCGTGACAATAAATCTCTGAAAATAAAATAATGCAATCTATATCTAGCAATAGTGTGTGAGCGCATAACATCCTGTGGCCGGCTAGGGATGGAGACAGTAAGTGTTCTAGTGAACACGGTCCGACTTCGACCCAAGTGGGTTGGGCTTCCGCTATCCACAGTGAGGCAGTAGGGGGCTTTGACCACTGGTGTTAACACTACTCCCCAAACCACGAGTCAATGAGTCAGTCAAGCAGTCAGTATGATCCGAGAGGGATCCCGTGAGTCAAGTGTCGATACAGTAGTTCTACTATGCAATGAATTTAATTATTAACAAGTTTGGATAAGTATGAACTTGCCTTGGTGTTCCCGGTACTGTAGGTGACGACAGGAAATATCAGACTAAGTCCCGAGACTGAAAACCTACATTAACGAAATGTAACTTAGTTGCCAGACTACGGTTGCTACAATCCTAATTAACTTATTAATGGCGATAAAGTCTAGGCCCTAAATCACTGATAGTTTTAATAAAGCAGTTATTTAATTATAAAATATTTTAGAGAACCCAAAGTGAGTATTATAAGAAAATACGGTTTTAGTAAATAAAAATAATATAACTTATTATTTCTTTTAAAAGAGAATATCGTTAATTTATTTAATAATAAAATTGCGACAATTAATAGGTATTCTGCTTTTGAAGATAATTGTGCAAAATATTCTTTTAATACATCTTAGCATAAAACGTAATTAGCTACTACTAATAAAACATTTCTTTTAAATAATTAGCTATTAATATTAGTAACGTGAAAATTACTATTTCAATTAAAATAAATAATAAAAATTAGGTTTTTATTTTATAACTGGAATTAATATTTTTGATAGGTATAATCTATACAAAAATACTCTTTTTGATAACGAAATCATTTTTGGAAGATAACTAATATTTTATCCAAAATAGTAAATAAATGGGTTTTAGAATAAAATCACTATTTTCTATATTAAGAATAGACTTTTGATATAAAACTATTTTGAAACTAATTTAATATTTTATTAACGTAAAATTAACGGCAACCTTATTAATAATACTCTTAAATCTAAAATAACGCAATTTCTACGATAATCGTAGTTAAACACTTAGTTAACCATTAAATATTAATCTTTAAATCTAATAACTTACTAATTAATATAACAATTTATAATATGGCATAATTATTAATAATAATAATCTAACTGTCACATTAATTAATTATTAAGTTCTATTACAAATCATATGGTCATAAATAGGGAACTAACTATCTATCTATCCCGGAATTGACAGAGCTTTATTTTGTCAATTCCGGTCAAAACAGGAACGGATTTCACATCCTGTAATTTATACATAAGGGTCAGGGACTTACCGGATGGCTGATGACGGAGTACCGAAGGGAGGCCTCGGACTCAGAACGCACGCGGGGACGCCGAGCAGAATGTGCGGGACAACGGGAGTGCGTGCACAGGGGCACACGGGCGCTGGCCATCAGGGGCGCTGGCCGGCGGGGGCGCGGCCTGGGCGGCACGCGAGGGACGATGTTGCGCGTGCGAAGCGCGCTGGTGTGTGCACGCGGGGGGGGGGGGGGGGGGGGGGGGGGCGGGGGGCCGCTGCTGGCGCGCGCCGGTCTGGAAGGCGGTGCAGTGACGTCGGCTTCGGTCCGACGTCGGGAAACACCCCCGAGAGGGGTGTCGGATTGACTGGGACGGCACGTGGATCGTCGAGGCATCGTCGGATTCGGAAATGGAGAAGTGTAGAGAGTGCTAGGATGAGTTTGAGAAGGTTTGGGAGAGGAAGGAGGTTTGATCCTCGCACAAAACGAAGGCTGGTAGCAAACTTGCACATGCAACTCGGATAGGATGTGGTGGACGAGTAGAGCATGTAAAGAAGAAAGCGTCAGCAGTGGCCAAGGAAGAAGAACTAGAAGTAGGTGCTAATATCCCTTAGGCTGAGGAGCAAAAGTTGGAAACTGCACAAGAATAACTCATGTCTAATTAGCTAGTTAGTGAAGACCCACAAACCTCGGACACTCCGTAAATCATTGTCTTGTACGCATTATATCGTGTCCGAAGATTAATATCGGACAAGACATAGTCACACAGACATTCTAAAATAGGGCATGTCAAAATATGTGCCATGTAAGTTCACATTGTTCTTAACATGTCGTATTATAAGCTTATCAAGTCTAACATTAATAGCTGTAAAATTAGTAAATTAGAAAAGAAAAGAAAAAAAACATATTTTAGTTTTACATCATACGATGGTCATTCCTTTTTTATGGCATTTTAGACCTAGTAACTATTTACCAAATGCGATAATATTCAATTAACGTATAAAATATGGCAATTTAAAAATCAATTTTAGTCAAGTTTACCATCATCTTCCATGCGAGGTATCCGACCGGCCCACCTCTCCGGTCCTCCCCCTCCTCTGCGATGACGTACCCCCCAACTCCGCCTCTCCTCATCACGTCCCTGACGAACCCCACGGCCTCCTCCTTCTTCTCCCTCTCCCAGTACAGCGACA
Organism: Iris pallida; assembly: GCA_029216955.1. Taxonomy (NCBI): domain Eukaryota; kingdom Viridiplantae; phylum Streptophyta; class Magnoliopsida; order Asparagales; family Iridaceae; genus Iris; species Iris pallida. The sequence continues at coordinate 29,537,081 of JANAVB010026999.1, read as the reverse complement.
CCACCTTCTCCACCATGCTGAACCCAGGCTCCACCCCAACGCACTCCATCTCGTTCAGCAGCCCCACCACGTCCCCGACCGCGTGGTCCCCTCCGATCAGCCTCTCGATCCACGCACATGATATCGACACCATCAGCTCCATCGTCTCCCCATCCACCCTGTTCTCCTTCCGCAGCCAGTCGAACACCTCAAGCGCGCAGTAGGAGTCCCTCCCCTCCTGGGAGAAGTAGACAAGGACGAGCTGGAACTCGCGGGGGGAGAGCCGCCCGACCATGCCCCCGAGGACGTCGGAGGGGTCCCGGACCGTCCGCTCCAGCTCCTCGATGGCCTCGAAGAAGCCGTCGCCGACTGAGTCGCTGGTGAGGACGCGGTCAAAGCGGACGGAACTAGAGGTCAGGACCCTGGCGTGGTATCTAGGGTTTGGGGAGGCCGCAACCCTAACCCTAGGGGGAGGTGGGGGGAGGCGGAGGAGGCGGTGGAAAGGGGAAGAGAAGGGCAGGCGCGAATTGGCGAGAGCTTCCATTGGAGTTTTGTGTAGGGATTTAGGGATCTACACCATATGATTAGGGTTTTAGAGGAAGGGGAGTGGAGTGTTGGGGAAGGAATGAGGGGGTTTTTGTCGAACAGTTTTGTTGGCGTTTGGTTGGTCTTGGATTTTTTTTTTTTTTTTTTTTTTTTCACGCTGCGCTTGTTTTGGGGAGGGATGGAAGAGAAAAGGAGACGTGGATGCCAAGGAAAGACGATCAGTGTTGCAGTCCGAATCTGTCCATAAAATCCGTCTGAAATTCTGTCCCTCCTCTAATTATCGTGGATTCCAGAGTTCTCAGATTGCCAAAGCTACTACAAAATTTATTCATGATAGTTCAAATTTTATCCATTTGCCATCGAAAAAATTATTCAAAGTTGTCCAAATTTTGACTGTCCAAAAAATATATATTATTTTTAGTACTATCAAAACTTTAACAGTCCTTCCAATTGATAGTATTATCAAAAAAAAATTGACTGCCAAAATTTTTGACAGTCTTTGACGACGACGAGGACACCCTCTTCTCCTATTTTTATTCACTCACCTAGCTTACTCCTCGTCCTCGACTAGTCTCGTCCACGCTGCTTCGCCAGCGGACTTCATCCACACTTCTTGCAACGCCAGCAGTTACCCGGACGTCTGCGTGCGGTCCGTCGCCAACTACGTCATCGCAGTCCGCAACAACCCCAACCAGTTCGCCCACGTCGTCACAATCGTCAGCGCGAACAGCGCCCACGATACCTCCAACTACCTGTCCGGGCTGTCAATAGCTGCAGCAGCTCCGACAACGGGCACAGTCGATCCGAGGAGGAAGTGCGGCGGTATCGAATTAATGCCTTTCGACAACAACGACTGCACAGTGGCAAAGTCTGTGCATGAGAAGAAGAGATGGCTGGAGGGATCAGGGAGCCGCAGGTTCGTACGGTGCATAAGAAACGTGCAGACAGGAGGGGAGGGGAGAAACATGATGGTTTCAGCGTCGATAATACGGTGAGGAACGCGACCTCGAAGTTCGGGGAGGGAAGGAAGGAGACGTTCTCTTAGTTGGTAGGGATGGTGGTGCCGGCTACGGAGAGGAGGCCGCAGAGGGCGAGGGCAAGGGCGAGGGCGACGGCGGCTTTGTCACAACCCGCTCCCGAATAATCGGACACAAGTCGTACACGTCCAGCCTTCGTCGTTAGACACGACGAAGTAAGCTATACCAAGCTAGGAAAGTCTAATCAGATAAACATAAATGTACACAATCATAGCATCTATACACGATCCCAGAAGATCACCATAATCCATATATCATAAATGTACTAGTCATCGGGAATGAAATGTACTATGAACTCTAAAACAATATCTAAGAGTAAAGCTAGATAGTCTAAACCTGAAACCTCTAGCTAAGTCATGACTCCATCCTGCTCAGCTAAGATCCCGGGTTTTGGCCCATAATGTAGAACAATGTTCTGCAAGTATACCTGCAACATATCCTAGTCAGGAGCGGAGCTAAGTATATCCAAGGAAATAAACATGAACATTATGGTATGAAAATGAGTACAGAAAAATATAAAGTACGAAAAATGAGAACATGTCATGAATCCTGAACATGAATACTGAAAGTAAATACAGGGAACATGAAATGAGTCCTGAACATGAAATACAACATGAATCCTGAAGTGTGCAACATATCAAAATATATCCAGAGTGTGTGATCGGCTTGGGTAGATTCAATGAACATGAAATGGTACGGCTTCGGTCCCGCGTGCACGATGCGGAGCCTAAGCTATTTACATGAATAGTAACTCGGGTTTGATCACACATCTGTAGTATTTCCCCTCCCAGACACAAGTAAACTCAAGAAACCAAAACCAGACAATCTCGTGAAATATTGTGTCAACCAGAAGATACAAGAATGAATATACAAGACATGAAGAAATGGACAAGTCTGAGGAGTATACTTGTCTTGCTTTGGAAGATCGAATAGGAGGTTGATCTGTGAGTCCTCCTGATTTTTGTACAAGTTGGTTAGGATTAATTCTATCATTGCTAATCTAGTATTTCTATTAGCTAGAAACTTAACTAGTAGATTAATTAGCTGTCATGGATGAATATCAATATTCTAAGATATTTAGAGACAGTGCATCAACTGGTTTAAAACATACTTGCCTAATTAACTCAACACTAATTTAACTAGATTTTTAATTTAATATTATAAATGATAACAATATAACTCTTCAGGTACTCATGCCAAAATCTTTTAAAACTAATTCCTAAAGTATAATAGAAATTAAATAACAAGATATACTCATACACAGAATCATTGTCCCAACTCTTCATAGCCCAAGTAAACCGGCCCATCCAACCATGCTTAATTCTCAAGTTAAACAAGGACTAAAATATACAGGCCAACTAACCAGACCCTTAACCAAATACTAATATACATCATCTACTGGACTCACTTAACACATAGAGTATTCAACCCAAACCTGCACTTAGAAAAGCATGAACCAAGCCCGTCAACAATTAACAAACTTCTAATTTATCATTAATAGCCCAAAATTAAGGAAACTCAATTCTAGGTGACTATCGAACCCACAGTCTTGCTACTGCTGCGGTAAAATATTTTCTATTCTCTAAATAATTTCCACAGTCTATTTTTATTCATTCCAGCCCGACCCAGTGGCTCGAGCCCACAGGCCCAACCCTCACGGTTGCTCCTGCATTCTATTTCTTGCTGCTTACAATTCAATTAGTAACCAAACACAGAACTACAGCCCAACCAATCTCTGTACCAGCCGAAAGTCCACATATACAAGACTAAAACTTCCAATTATACAACCCAGCAAGTCTACAAATTTATACAAAACAAAAGCTTACTAAAACAAATGTCTCAAAATACCACTCAACAACTGCAAAGCTTCTAACAACCCACTCCCTTGTATATTTGAATTTAACGGCTACTAAACATCCCAACTCCTCCCTGCAGCTAGCAGTTCCCACCATTGAACTTCACCCTAACACACCCCACGCGTCCAGCCACCCCAATGCATCGGATACCAACAATTTGTTGGACATGAATCCTTTATGGACACGAAAACAAGACACATGCTACCCTACAGCCCCCACGACCATTCCTTGTCCAACACTACTCATCAAAGCTATAATCACACAATGTATTACTCGACGAAGAAGAAGTAAACTGTTACCTGATTTAGAAGAACCCGATCCGAAGTGACGACGACACGCTCCAAGAAGATCGAACACAATCCTCTCATGTCCAGCTCACAATCGAATCCCTATTCAGACATTTAGACAAATAGATTGTGTTCATAAAGATATCGCCACATCTCTGAATTCCCTCTGTTTGATTCGATCAAAAATTTGAGGAAAACTCTCGAGATCAAAACTCAAAAATCTCAAAATGATTTGATCAGAAATTTGTAATAAAAAATCATTCAAACCAAGGGAGGGCTCAAAATCAGAACGAACCATACAAAATCAAATGAATCGAACCAAGAATTCGAATGAAAGAGGAAGGAAGAACATGAAGAACTCACCAGTGGATCGAACACCAAGCTCGTCGTCGTCGTCGTATAACACGGAGGAGGTCCGCCGAGCACCATCCAGGGACGATGTCGATGCACGCCGCTACTGCAGAAATGGTGGTCCCTCCTTGGCGGTCCGCCCAGCTTCGAACGGATCAGAGGAGGAAGGAGAAGATCACTCGGCAATTCGGCAGGGCTCCGCTATTCTAAGGATTGGATGAAGAAGGAGGAGGCGTCGGGGTTGGTTAAATAGGCGGAGGAGGAAGAATTTCAAAGACGAAATCGAGATCGACTCACCTCGACTATCGACGACAAATTTGCAATGGAGAACGTCGAGGAGGAGGATCCGTTCGCCGACGCTGCTGGGAAGAATGGATTGCTGAAGCTCTAGCCGAAGTTGGCTAACCACGATGAAGAAGTCGTCGATCGTCACAGGGTGATGGGATCCGAACACAGCGTCGTCGACGGACGCGCGGTCGCCTCTACCGAGGAGATCGGCCTAATCGCCGCTGCTTCTTCCCGAAAATTAGGGTTAGGGTTTGGAAGCCCAGGGAATTTGGGAAGGAGATGAAGCTCTCTCTCTGCCTCTCGAATCTACAGAAGAAATTATGTGGAAGAGAGAAGGAATAGCTTTAAATAGAATTTTGAGGAAAGAATGTAATTTTATAAAAGAACCCCCATGAATTATTTTTTATACAAACTGTAGGCAGAAATTAGTTAGAGAGTTGGTTAGTTGGTTACAAGGTTTGTTAGAATCTTGGAGAGCACTCCAATAATTGTTAGAGCCTTCTCCTCAATAATAAAATAATTTCCTTCAATAAATTATAAAGAACTGTTATAAATCAAAAAAATTACTATTCTAACAAATAACTTAAATAATATTTCCAAAAATTAAAATACCAAAAATACCAAAAATTCATAAAATCAAGGAGAGTGGGGTTACAGGCTTTCACGTCCCGATTCCGTGGAATCGATAGTCGTCCCCCGAGCGTGATATCGTGCGAGTCTAAGTTGCATTCGCACAAGGCATGGTCATAAAGTTGTCCGAAATACAACAACAAATAATGTACACAGAGATATTTGAACAACTCATTTGCACAGAAGAAAACTTTTACTTTATTGATAATGAATATCATTTACAAGACTCTATTACAAGGGTTGCCGCACGAACTTACCAGAGGACTCAAAATGAACGCTGATGAGATAGTCGTTCCATACTTTACATCCTTTTATACAAAACTTGTAAACACCTAGAATTGGAGAAAGTTGAGTCATTTCTGTTGGACTAGTGTAGGGTCTTCAAAATGGTTGATCAAGCCTTCGTGCACGGATAAGGCTTCCAAAATGCACGAGCGTCGCCTTTAGCTGTATGGCACATCCTTCCTGGTTCGCAGCACCTATGGAGAGCGAGGATCAATTTTGGTAGTCTATGCAGGTCTGTTTTTGCAAAAAATTGTGCGAAATCGTGCTAGTACTTAACTTAGTCGTACTACTGCAAGCCTGCTGCGACTATGAGACGTTCATTCACATTATGATTGACTAGGACTAAGTATACTATAGACGACCCATAGATTTATTTCGATTTAATTGGTTGGATAGTTAAGAGTGTTGTATAGGCTATGTTATTAGGATAGGAATATATGTTGAATTTTGAGGTAATCCTATTGGATACATTTGAGAAATTCTCATGTGATGATATAATATTTGTTTTTATAAGATGGTGTGATCAAGGTGGATATAGGAACATTGGTTATTTGAGGGTCAAGTAATATTAAATCATAATTTTTGAATATTATGATCAGTATTGAGTTATTGATTTAAAATTAATGATTGAAATTGAGGAATTAAAAAAAAATATTCTTGAGGTTAAAATTTTATAAGGCTGATGAAAATTTTTAAATGATGACCAAGAGAATAAGGTTAAGACACTTATGGGATGAAAATATAAATTGGATGTCATGTATGTGAAACTGTTCTAAACTATATCCGTTGATCAAATTTTTCTAGTTATCTAAAATTTGCATGTCTTCGTTATATAGTTCAAGGAATGAAGAAATTCCTTGATTTTGTTACCTCGAAAAGGTAACATGCAATATGTTATTCCCAAAACAGATCTAGATGGAGGAGCGATCACAAATTAGAGACTTCTTGCAAATTTCTTTGCTCTATATTCTGATTTAAGAACAAAAACAGAGACTTCCTGCAAATAAATTTGCTCTCTGTTCTGATTATGTAGGATTTCGGAGAATTCCTACATGCAAGATTGCTCTTCTAATATCCTGAAGAACTCGCATAAGAAGAAGGAAATAAGAAGAAGAACTCTGCTGGGGTGATAAAAATCACCGTTGCTCAAAGCAAGATTCGCCCTATCGCGGTCTACTTCCAAGAACCAGCAAGTTCTGAAGGAACTTCTAGAACGCTGGCTATCACCTCCTGTATGAACTCTTCGAACTCTCTGGACTCCAATAGCAGCAACAACAGCGCCCTCTTCGTCTTTCAATTTTGAGGCAAGTCCTCAAAGGAGGCATGAAGAGAGTATTTATAGAGTTGGGTGGAAATCCTAACCCTAACCCTAATCCTGACCGCCAACTGATTACTAAAAGATAGAAGTGAATAATAGAAAGATACAACTGAATTAAATACAAATACCACAAAAGATGGATATTAATAATAATTCAATCATTTCATAACCGCTTAAATCTTCCAATCAGCCTGATTATGCGTTAACAGCGCCAATACGCCCAACAACAGTTCAGCCTATGTACGCCTGCACGCGCAGCCGCTCAACAGTGTAGGCACGCAGCAGCGTAGCAGCGCATGCGTGCAGTCCCCCAGTGGCGCATGCGTGCATACGCGTAAACGCTAGCCCCCGCACATACCATGTAATACCCCGCTCCGTACGGTGTATTATATTGAGTCGTTGACTTAAAGAATTAAGTTGAATCGAAGAAGTATCGATGCGAATCGATGCAAGTACTAGTTGGCCCGAAGAGATAAGTTCGATTCGAATAAGTATTGATTTTAGTAGGTTTCGTGTGCAGGATAAGCTTTTACGCTGAATTATAAGAGTTTGATCGTTTGCCTTGTTTGCAACGGAGTCCACTAGAACCAAAGCATCGCCTCGCAATGAACTAAGACATAGGCCTGGTAGGCCGAATCAGTCAAGTAGTTCAACGGAGCACGAAGTGCTTGAATGGCTAAGTCAAGAAGATTTGGTCGTGCAACAAAGTTAAAGAATCGAGCCGCATCGGCTTGGCGGAAATGATAGATGAATTGGCTAAGGAGGACTTTGACACTTCTTTTCTATTCTGTTATGCCTAATTAAAATGTACCCTTGTATGCTAAGTTAATCTATTGAGTCCACATGCGTGGTTCAATTGAGAGAAATCGTAGTGCGCATCGAACACTAAGATATAACAAATAAAGTGAAACATGCATCAAATGTACGAGTCACCATAGAATATTGAAATATCACAATGGCGAGTTCCTCAGTGCACAAGCCATAAGAACATGGGATAATTATATCGACGAGTGCATCAAATGCACGAGTCACGGGACATTGAACAATTGAATTAAAACGTGCCTCGGGGCACGAGTTAGAGGGCTATAGAACATTGCAAGACTATATCGAAACGAGTGTCTTAATGCACGAGCCATAGAACATTGTATACTCTATCGTGACGTGCCTCAAGTGCACGAGTTGGAGGGAAAGAACATAAGTATAGAACATTGAAATTAAGATATACTTCGTATGCGAAGTAAGCAGTTGTGGCACAAATGCCACGGAACTGTCAAATGCATAGTATGTTGCCTTGGAAATGTTTTGGACCTTCGGGTCGTTCATCGAACATTGAATCGAGGGGACGAAACAATGAAAGAAAGAGTGAGAACATTGAAAGAAAGAATAGGAATGCAAGATGATGGAGAAATGCAAATGATGCGAAGTCTGAGTTTCAGACTCAGATTATATTTGGTTGTATGAGTAGATGCCTATTGCATGATCAAATGGACTTTGAATATAGCCCATGCACGGGTTTTCTTTCCTCAAACAAAATCATCGGGGCGCCGGGACTGTTCGGCCTAGGAGAAAATTATGGTGTCAAGGGAGCACGGCATTTCGGGACCTTCAATATGGATCGCAACCTAGGTTGAATGGGTGGTGTCGTAATGCCATTGAAAAATATAAGTCCATTATGGCATTAAATACTAGTAATCTTCATATAGATAAGGGTCGTTGGCTGAATGGTGCAGGCATACAGAGATCCTGCACAAAGAGTAGTTATAACATGACATGACAGGAAAGATGGTAGGCGTATGCACCTTACATTGGTGCAAGGGTGAGCACGTTGATGTTGGTAAGAAATGGTAAGAAATCGCCATAAAACAACACGAGATTGATATATGTGTTTGCTTATATACGCGAATCAATGATAACATGTTTGCCATAAAATACATGTTTACTGCTTTCGATTATGCCAAGAAACCAGTCCTAAGACAATGATAGAAAGAACATAAGTTAAGCTGCATGATCACAATATTGTTTAATATCGGTTTAGTAAAGTGAGTCTTATCAGTATGCGAGAGGATTAGTACTGATCCCCCACTAGATTGCTTGCAGGATGCATGGAATGGTTACTCGTTGCAAAGCTTCGCTTGGGCACGTTCAGGCATGGAGTTTCTTAGCATTCTGAGGCGTGCGATCGCGTTGGTGCCCGGATTTGCAACATGACGATACGGCCGGAATATAGAATGCATGATGTATGGAACAATGAAATCCTTTGTGGGCAAGAGTGATCATGAGTATTGTAAGCCAATTTGGCATGATTCATTTGGGGCTATTTAAACGCCTTTGTAATTACACTGCCTATTCAATAAAGAGATTATTTCTTATAATACTCTGCTTTACTTCAGTATGAATTGATCTCTTCCATTACGAGTGTTTGAGATTTTGAGATAACCATTTGAGAACTTGTCATCTTGTCTTATACAAGTGCAACACCAGACTCGTACAATATCACATCCCATCGAGGATGGTCGATTCGGTAGAAATTGATTACGAGGATGAATGATTTCTCGGGTCGGGGTGTGACAAAGTAGTATCAGAGCTCTAGGTTCAATTTCCTTAGGATATTCTGTTTTGTTTCAATTCAAAAGTTGCCTACCAAGATCAAAAGATTCTTGACTCTACTCGATGCCACACTGGATGTTCCATGCGATAAGCTATATAACTTTGCATGCTTCTACTGCAAGTGTTTCAAAATTTACGTGATACTGTTGAGTAAAGTCGTAAAATATTTGTTGCATGAATGAAACAAGTCATGAAATATTGTTGCTTCAATGCAACAAGTCGATATGTGAAAATGTTGGTTTGTGAAATGTTTGTTGTATCAATATAGCAAAGTTGAGAAATGTTTGTTGCATTAAGTGCAACAAAGTTGAATTGTGAATGATACGTTGCATAAGAGTATGCAAATGAATAAATGAATGTGTTGAATGGATTCAAGCAATGGCTTGGAATGTCGAAAATGAAACGATGTACGAGATACAACGGATGGAATCGAGAAACTGTAAATCGATAGAAACAAATCGGTTCGATTGTGCGCTGAACTTGAGTTGGTGGATGTATACATTGACTGAGATGTGTCAAATCAAAAGTTACATTTGTGATCGGCATGATCACCACGGGATAGCGAATCGGAATAGATTATTGATTCATACCGAGTATGATACGAGAGAAATGACTCGATTTTCGAGTAGCATATGCCATATCACTTATGCGATGAATAACTCAATTTCTGAGTGGTATATGCCTATGAGATAGGTTGCGTCAAAATATTTTATGAATTGCAAATGGTTTGTCCGCAACAGACGGGATAATACCGAGACTCGATTGGAAATTTGTATAACGGTATGTTGATGTAAGTGTTCTTCGATAATCGGTTAGAACATTTTGGCATGGACTTGTATCAATGAATGATACGTTAGACGAAAATTTATAAGCCGATCGAATGACTGAGACTAAAGAAACGATTATGTTTCAAGGCAATAATTGGATCGACGGGATAAGAAAATTAAAGTTATAATCGGGTTGCATGACTTGAGAGCCCGATGAAAATGTTGGTCGATGTGAACTGTAATCGGATCACACGAATTGCGAGCTCGATGAATTTTTTTGTTGATGCAGATAATCACGCCTAAGAAAATAGTTGGTTATGTTGAGACGAAACTCATTTTGAGTATGACTGCCTTGTGTGAAACTTAGATGGTACGAACGTATAATCCGAGGGTTCGATGTTGGATAATCGATAACTTGGTTACGTGATCAACATATAGTAGGATGCGACAAATTAGGAAACAAGGCAATGCATCAAGATATGTTCATTATAAAACATCGATGAATGCAATGCAAGTTAAGTTGACGTTGATACAGATTCAAAGTTGACTCTTGCGCTATCAAAATCGATCTGGTGTATCGAAATTGATGTGTAAGAAAATGTAAGCATGATATGAGAATACCAAAATGGAGCAGGCCTACGACATCGATATTTTGTAAATAACAATAAAAGAATGTCGAACTGGTTGATCGTACACTTTATGATTGACCAGGGTGAGACTATAAAGTTATCGACGATTGTTTTGAAGCGTATAACATCTCAGGTGTTGATCGTGGGTAGATAGACTCGAAATCGATATGAGTAAATGTTTCGTGAATTGTAGAATCATCGATAGTGGTGCATGAATAATTCGGAGGATAGTTGCGCCTCAGTTGTGCAGGTAGAAATGGTTATGTTTGGATTTGGGTAGAGTTCCAGAGAATTTGTCGGAGCATGATTTGGCTCTGAAATAAAATATAGTATGGTTTGTAGTAACTGTCATTCGTTAACGATCCACAATTATCAAGCATAGCTTCGAGGCAGCTAATCCTAGAAGACATGACCGCCAAATTAAAGTAAATAATAGAGACCCATAAGATGACCCAAATGATGTCGCATATGGAATTGTGTCGAGAACGAATATGATGTAGTGCATATTGATGATAAGTCTAGGCAATCGAATAATTGTTCGGGAATTGATGGATCGACTTAGCTGAGAATGATATAGTCGAATTTTGAGGATTGGTCGGATAAATGATTGAATGATTATGTTGGTCGACGAACGAAATAGAAATTCACATGACGAACTTAGCGATGTGAATAGGCAATTTTGAGAATCGTGTTATGTGCGAGAGCACGGGATTAGGGAATGCACTCAAATTGCGTTGTTAAATTTGGATGGAAATTTGGCTAAAAATTTTCTACTCGATAGGAATCGAACATAAGATGCGTCATGGAGTCCTTTGTGCCAAAGTGATTGTTGCCTTTGAGCATCGTCGACTCGAATTAAACTTTTGTGTTGGATAGATTGTGGCCTTTATGCAACATTAATTTAAAAGTTGCGTCGGAAAAATTTAAGCACGGTGTCTAGGTAAGTCACCTAGCGACGGTAGTCCCAGATGTTGATGCAATTGCAGTTCAACAAAAGGGAAATCGTATCGAGATGAGTTTCTAAGTGAGACTTCAAAAATATTTGGACAACAACTTCGAACGCAAAGGCGTTGCGGAGACTCGTTGCGATCAAATGCCCAATTGTTTGATGCAATGCATAGTTTTGATGGTCAGTACGAAAATGACAAATGCAATTTTGAATCACGTCACGTGTCATGACTTTTGTTGGATGATCACGTATATATCGAATATGCATATGCGATAGAATTATGAGAACAGACGCTAGCTATCAAGTTCAATCTAGAGTACGCGATGATAAGTATTTGAGGATTGTAGTTATACCTGTTAGCTTGGTTCCAATTCTCTACCACTGAGCTTGGCTGTAATAAATATATTTCTGGGATGCTTAAAATATGTGTACAATCCAAACTAAGTTGTATACTGAATTCAAATCGAACTGCAGGGATGATTGTGATATGGTCAGGAAAATTTGCACATATGTTTGAAATAAAACATCGACGGTAGAACGAGATCGTGAGATGATCTAGAGGAACACTTGGATTGGGTGTTGGTTTCGGTTCGAGGATGAACCTTATTTTGAGTGGTATATTATGTAATGCCCCGCTTCGCACGGTGCATTATAGTGAGTCATTGACTCAAAGAATTAAGTTGACCCAAAGAAGTATCGATGCGAATTGATGCAAGTACTAGTTAGCCCGAAGAGATAAGTTCGATTTGAACAAGTATTGATTTTAGTTGGTTTTATGTGTAGGATAAGCTTTTATGCTGAACTATAAGAAGTCAATCTTTTGCCTTGTTTGCAATGGAGATAGCCAGAATCAAAGTATCGCCTCACAACGAACTGAGGCATGGGCCCGGTAGGCCGAATCAGTCGAGTAGTTCAACGGAGCATGAAGTGCTCGAATGGCTAAGTCAAAAAGAGTTGGCTGTACAACAAAGTTAAAGAATCTAGCCGCATCGGCTCGGCGAAAACGATAGGCGAATTGGCTAAGGTGGGAGTACTTTGACCCTTCTTTCCTACTCTAGCATGCCTAATTAAAATGTACCCTTGTATGCTAAGTTAATCTATCGAGTCAACGGGCATGGCTCTAATGAGAGAAATCGTAGTGCGTATCGAACACTAAGATAGAACAATTGAAGTGAAACGTGCATCAAATGTATGAGTCGCCATAGAATATTGAAATATCACAACGACGAGTACCTCGGAGTGCAAGCCATAAGAACATGGGATAACTGTATCGACGAGTGCATCAAATGCTCGAGTCACGGAACATTGAACAATTGAATCGAAACGTGTCTCAGGGCACGAGTTAGAGGGCTATAGAATATTACATGACTATTTTAAGGTGAGTGCCTTAGTGCACAAGCTATAGAACATTGTATATTCCATCGAGGCGTGCCTCAAGTGCATGAGTCGGAGGGAAAGAACGTTAAGTCTAGAACATTGAAAAATATACTTCGTATGCTAAGCAAGCAGTTGTGGTACAAATGCCACAGAACTGTCAAATGCATAATATGTTGCCTTGGAAATATTTGGGACCTTCGGGTCGTTCATTGAACATTGAATCGAGGCGACAAAATAATGAAAGAAAGTGTGAGAATATTGAAAAAAAGAATAGAAATGCAAGATGATGTGAGAACTGCAAATGATGCGAAGTCTGAGTTTTAGACTCAGACTATGTTTGGTTGTATAAGTATATGCATACTGCATGATCAAATGGACTTTGAATATAGCCTGTGCACAAGTTTGCTTTCCTCGAACAAGATCACCGCGGCGCCGGGACTGTTCGGCCTAGGAGGAAATTATGGTGCCAAGGAGCATAGCATTACTTATTACTTCTCACTTTTCAACTTCCAAGGCCAAGGGAGTAGGTGTTTGGATACTCTAAAATTTAGAATGCCACTATGTAAGCTAAACTTATGTGAAAACCTCAAGAAAGGAATGAAAGGATGAATTGAAAGGGATGAGCTCCTTAAAGGTACTTGTCACGACCCGATCCCAATATGTTGGGTCCGGTCGGATCATACCCAGCTTGCACCATTGTGAGACGGCGGCAGTAAGCTATGTCAATCAGTAGCAACACAGGAACAACATTCTAAATACAGAATAAAAACTTTATTAAACATTTGAAATCCAAACCAAGGGCTAACTGGAATAAATACAAGACAAGAAGATATTCAGTTATTACACTTGCTCATTTGTTATGACTTTTAAAAAAGAAACTAAAATAAAGATGCCACTAGGACTCCTGGGTCCCCTGTCCGGGTCCAGCTAACTCCTCAGAGCCGAAGTCGGGTCCGTAGTAAGAAATATAGGCTAGCTCCTCGTCGTCGCAATCACCTAAAATATTGGTCTCCAGTCAGCAGGGAAACAAGAACATACAAATCCATTCCAGCATCTTAATGAATAAGGACAAAAAGCAATTTTAAAACATATTTATTTTCTAAATAATAATAAAGAAGCAGAAATATAATAAATGTAAAACCCAAATTTGGTTTTAATTAATTTAGGTTAAATTTTCTATTACTGTAATTTTAGTTTATTATTATTTATTTAGTCAAAATTAGATTTAGATTTTATTGGATTGTGTTTTTGGTTCGGAACCCAGCCCAACATTTATTCCTGAATCCGATCCCGAAACCATTCTTTACTAAAAAAAATCACTCTCACTCGTTCACCACTCCTCTCACCCGACCCCCCAATTTTCTTTTAACCAAATCCCTCTCCATGTTCTCACCCAACCCCATATTTCTCCTATACATGTTCTCACTCCCTCAATTCACTCTCTACCAGCGCCAACAAAGTACCACTTTGTGCCCTTGAGACCGAGTCGCTAAGCCCCTTTCGGAACTTAGCTCCTAAGGGAATAATCCCATGAGCATGACAAAAAGCATAAATACTTTCTTGAGGTGTTAATCCTTTTTTTACTAGAAAACACCCCCACATGGCACCCATGTGCCCCACCATACCCCATGTTCACATATTACCACAAGCAAAACTTTATATTGAGATACTCACTTTTTGGAGTGAGCAATGTAGGACTATTTTTCTAGTCACAAAGGCAAAACACCAACAATCCACCATATATCTCAATATATGGGTTGAGCGTTCACCATTATGACTGCCAATCATGCATTAGGATAGATGTCGCTTCGACTTGAATCATTCTTCATAGGTTAAATAACAACGTGATACAAGAATGGACTAAGCCTTGAATTCTGTATCATAACTGCAATTCTTCTTACTCATATAATGACATCAACTGTGCTTCTGGCTACACATTAAAGGCCATGTGCCCACCTGGTTTTGGTGTATGTATATTGGGTGTCTACAAGTTTTTCCTCAAGAGACGGCCTATATCTCTTTCTATACACTTTAGGCGAGTTCTTTTAAAGAGTCTTGGTATGAAGCCTTTCACTTCCTTACGGTGCTATGCCACTATGACATGGCCAAAAGCCGAGGCTATACCTCATCATGGTGTCATACATCTGTAGCATGAGAACCCAGCCTCTTGGAAGTGCCAACCTACCCAGCATAAGCCTTTCGCTTCCTTGTGGTGTTATGCCGTTTGTGACATGGCTCGTGAAGCTGAGGCTTTATCCTTTCTAGGTACCTCTTGGTGGTGTCATATCGCTGTAACTTGAGGTCACCTGCCTCTTTGTAGTACTGTCTACCACTATTTATTTTACAATATTAGGCTACTCGCTTATGTGTGGTCCGAGGCTATACCTTATCATGGTGTCATACATCTGTAGCATGCGAACCCAGCCTCTTGGTAGTGCCAACCTACCCAGCATAAGCCTTTCGCTTCCTTACGGTGTTATGTCTGTAGAAGCATGGAATTTCAGGCGCATCCATAGGCCAGAATTCCTATGCGCCTAACATTACATGCGCCAGGGAACTCAAACGAAGTACTTGGCACAGCAAGACAGCAAAATTATAGACATCAAAAGGATTTTTATTTCATATAAAAGTCTATTACATGTCTAAAAAAGGCTTTACAGAGGAGAATTTCTACAAAAAAAGAAAGATCCTAAGACTACAGCCAGGTGCAGCAAACGGCCATGCGCCTTCCGCCAGGCGCGTCTCAGTTAGACGCGTCTCTTCAGCATCTCAGTTAGGCACGTCTCTTCAGCATCTCAGTTAGGCGCATCTCTTCAGCGTCTCAGTTATGCGCATCATGAAGTCTCAGTATATGCGCTCCACTTCGATGTGCTTCGGCTAAAGGAGCAGCTTTCAGCAGAACCAAAGTGGGCAGCCAACCCCACTCTAGCTGGAGAAAGTGCTCTTCAAAGCCCAAGGAAGATGGGGGCACCACAATTCCGATCTGCGGCTCTTCCGGAATAACAGAGACGGGGCTCGAGCATCCCGATCTTTGGATGCAACAGGCACCTTCCGCCTGCCTCAGAAGCCCACGATTTTGACTTTTGGATGTAACAGTCACCTTCAAGTGCATGAAAGAAGACAACTCGTCGCATCTTCACCCTCGGGAGCATCTTGTCAACAGAATGTACTCGAGCAAATAAGTTCATTCGGGAAGACGTGAGAGAACGAGAGGCAAACTCTCTCCTTGCTGCTATTTATAGGTCGGGCAAATCAAACCCATGTGCCAAGTGGCGGGCTCTCTGAATCCTATGCAAATGAATTTGCATTTATGGTGATGAACCTGACGCCTTGAATTCAGCCAAGTCAAAACAGCTATTTAAAGCATTGAAGAACTCAACAGTTGGACCAATAAAGACGCGTCATACAAACGGATACGTCGGTCAGATATCGTGTATCGTACAGACGCACCCGTCGGTACCAAGCACCCTGTATGGATGCGCCCAACAAAACACAGATCCATGCGTCCTAACCAACATGGACCCGTACGTCCAGTGGAGTACAAATCGACGCACCCACTTCGGTTCATCACCCCACCAAATAATTAATGCCAAAGTGACAGAGTTGGCAGCACGTCCCCCGAGGCCTGAACAGTTGGCGGCTTTTGCAGAAAACGAAGCATCGCTGACGTCAACATCATCATTTCTTTCCTCCGACGGTTACAACCCACGTGGCCGCCCAACCATTCGCATGCGCCTCCGCAGCCATGCGCCCAAATCTCTGCATGCTTCAAGAGCCATGCGCCTCAGACCTTTCTCTGATCCCTAAAGACAGAGGTCAAGTCACTACTGAAGCCTCACATGTGCCACAAAAGCCATGCGCCCAGACTGGTTCGTGACTCCTGAAGGTTGCGAGCCAAAGTCTTCTCATGCGCCCAATCCCAGGAACATCCTATCAGATTACCCACCACCAAATCCGAGATCTTTGAGATATAGACACGCACCACATGTCCTTTGACTCAATTCAGCCTATGAAGGGGTGCTAATCACCCAAGATCTCAGCAACAGAAAGATCCTCTCCTCTGCTACGTGCCAGCCCATAAAAGCAGTATGAATGATTCAACCCACAAAGGATGGTGCATCATCCATGTGCCTCCTGCAGCTTCAACCACGTGGCATTCCCATGTACAGGCGCATCCTACATATGCGCGCATGAGCAGCCAGCCTGCAAGCTATAAATAGAGGGATCATCTCCTTCTTTTACACACACAGAACGGACAGAGACCTACATACATACAGTAAGAGAGGCAGATACAGACATTCAACGTCTTCTTCCTCTCCGTAAGCTTCAGCACCGAGAGCAACTCAGACCTTCAGAGAACCGAGAACTGTCGTCAGATCGTCAACGGAGTCAATGCATTACCACTCGCTCCATCGACACAGGTGTAGGTCCTAAAAAATCAAGTTGCACTTAATAAAAAAAGTCAGAAAAATCAAGAAATACAACTTTCAAATGAACTGCACAGACATCAGACTGTGCAGACATCAGATTGCGCACACGCGACTGCGCACACTTTCAACTGTGCAGGCTGACGTGGCAGTGTCATCATTATCTGACAAAATCAAATCTTTCTGACAGCTAACAGTACGATGAACGAGGAGACTGTTCGTTTATTGTGCCGTACAACGCTCGAGAATAGCTGTACATGCAGCGCAATCTATCTCAGCGCAATCCATCTCTGCGCAATTTGAAGTCAGCGCAATTCATGTGGCGCACTTCATTCTGACAAAAGTACACGTGGCATTCATGCCATCAAATGCTCGTTACGTGGCAACCGTCTTCACACGATCATGCGTATTTCAATCAAATAATGCAATGTATCCAAGACAGTTGGTCCACGACCAGACAACTGCCTGCGCAGTCTGATGCTGCGCAATCCAGTTCCTGCGCAATCCAGCTTGCGCCATCCAGAATAACTGAAAATTAGTTATTTCCAGAACTCTATAAATAGAGTTTCAAGTCTCCATTCAAGGGGATTAGGGATCAAAAATCAGAGATCAGACATTAAAGTTCAGAGAGTTTAGGAGTTCTTGCCCAAGTGCTGCTGCATTCTTCCGAGGCTTTTGCCTTTAAGTCAACTTCAGAGGCTACAGTTTTCAAAGTTCACATCGTCCAAGGGATAAAGCAATCATCTTCTAGATTGGATTCCTACAGTTGTACCTTTCCCAGAATTCTTGTAATCTTTTACAAAGTTTGTATCAATAAAGTTTCATACTTTTGTTTTTGCAAACAAAATGGCAACTCTGCTGGGGACAACTTTCTCCTCCGACGAGAAAGTGACAACTCAATGTGACGTAGCGTCTATCGGGAAGACGTAGAAGACGCTGGTTGTGAAGGTCAACCAAACAGCCTATGAAGCCATGATCAACTCTAAGACCACTCCTCGCACTGCAACCACTTCTGCTACGAGCAAAGTGCGCCCAGTGTGGGTCTCCAAGACTGCTGTACAGTCCATCAACTCTGTCAGCAAGACTGCTGTGCAGTCTGCCAAGAAGCCTGCTGCGCAATCTGCTGTACAGTCTACAGTTGCTGTCACTAAGACTGTTGCACAATCTGTCTCAACTACTCATGCGCAAGTTGCTGCTGTTAGTGCACAGAAGACTTCTTATGCTGCCTTGTCAAAGCATAAGACTCCTCTGCCTCTGGCGCAATTGACTGTCCATCTTCCTGCGCAAACTGATGCTCCAGCAACTAGAGTGTATCCTAAACACTCTGTGGCCAGAACTCCTGATGCGCAAACCACAGTGTCTGTGGCCAGAACCAAAAAGTTCTCTGTCAAGGACTCTTCTGTGCAACCTGCTAGTGTGCCATCCACCTATGCGCAAATCATGCCTGCGCAATCCAAGAAAGACAACCCTTTGGCTAATCTCTCTTCTTCTCATAACAAAGAGAAGAGTGCTGCTCCTCTCCAACACCCTGCTGCTACTGCACAATCCACTGGGGGTAGTCTTTTGGCTATTCCTCCTCCTCTCCAGAACAAAGGAAAAGGCCCTTTGGTCTTTTCTCAAACTTCCTCGTCTCATGACTTGGAGGACAACAGAGGGAAACGCTCTTTAGCTAACCCTTCTTTCCAAAACAAAGGAAAAGGCCCTTTGGTCTTATCTCAGTTTTCTTTGGTTTTTACCGTTGAAGATCAACCTGAATGTGCTCCGGCATCAGTCAATACAAAAATTCTTTCAAACAAGGATTCTTCTCTCCATGTTAAAAGAACTTGTACTGATCAGAGAGGTATTCTGCCTACTCCGGTAGCAGAATTCCAGGATCTTCCAACCCTCAAAATCTTCCGTTCAAGACAGGGAAAATTGCTGGTATCTCAAACAGAAACCCCTGGGGGTGAGTTTGCAGATTTAAGAACTTGTCTCACCAGGCCAACTTCGGTAAAACGTAAACAGCCAATGCCGAAGACCAAACATCATCAGAAGCAGACTTCCAGGATCAAGAATCCGGACACCTATGCTAATGAAGTGAGCACCTCCCTGTACACTCAAGGGACAAAACATTTGAAGAATCGGAACTATATTCCGAATGTTATGAAAGAACATATCCCTCGCACTTTTGCTCGTCCCGTTGCTGTTCCTGATCTCCGAGAACACCTCAAGCAAAAACGGGACAACATCCCAACATCCCCAGTGCAACCACTTGGACATCATTGTAATCACAAAGTTGTTATCAAGTGTTGTTGTCAAACAACAAGACGATCTGTCTTCGATCGTCTGAACTTTCCTAACTCTGAACTGATGTCTGAAGATGAAGACGAGGTTTTATACGCCTCCGTCAACATGACTTTCAGAGACACTGGGGATAGGAAGTGCTCTAAGCATGGGAAGCCTCACAAGCCAAGCCAACGGTACTTGGACTTACTCCAAGAATCCTCTGAAGGAGTATTCCGACATACCAGTTCCCGAGGCCAAGACACAATCAGTCAAAGGAATCTTCAAGATCTTTCTGGTCATCTTCCTCTTTCTCACTCAGGAGATGATTCCTTCTCTGATTACGATGCATACAGCGAAAGCTCAGAACAGACAGTGTCTTTCATTGTACCCAGAGAAGTGACAGCTTATGTTGTCAATGAAGATCCCGATGCTTCCAGTTCAGCCAGCCAAGAACAAAGAATAGCTGCACTAGAAAATAAATTGAAGACAATGGCAGAAATGGTCGCTAGTATGCATTCCATCATTGTGGCTCAGCATACAGTCCCACCGATCGTACTGCCTGTAAATCCTGAAATCATAGCATCATCGGTGCCTGTCAATATGGGATTGGGGGTAGCACCTACTCAAGTACCTCCTGTACAAGTCCAACCTACACCCAGTCAATCAGGTGCTGGGGGTAGTGCTTATCATACTGTTCCTCCTCCCAATACTGTGGTTCAGCCTGCTCCTTCTACATCAGTGGAAGATGCCAATGAAGCTGTCAAGCTCCTGCGAACTCAGTTCGAAGCTTTCAAGGAGAAGGACAACTTACAAAGGTTGGGGATCAAGCAACCTTACCCAGTTGAATGGAAAGAAGTCCCATTTCCTCCGAAGTACAAAATCCCAACTATCTCGCTGTTTGATGGCAGCACATCTCCCAGTCAGTTCATCAACCACTTTGAGGTTATGACTGTCCAACTTCAACCAAATGACGCTCTTCTTACCAGAGTATTCGTCGGTTGTTTAGCCGGCATAGCATACGATTGGTATAGAAGCTTTCCCGATGGTTGTATCACCTCCTTCTCTGGCTTAAAGCAAATCTTTTTGGAACGATTTTACGAGGGAATCAATGACATGACTATGTCAGCCCTCAACAAGATCAAACAAAGACACAATGAAACTGCTAAAAGTTTCATTGAAAGATTCTGTCGGGAAGCTCTGAAAATGCCTCCTGGAACTCCAGCCACTGTCACCATAGACACTTGCAAGGCAAATCTTTTGCCTATCATTAGCATGTGGACGGGGTCTACTCAATTCCAAGATTGGCCATCTTTTATTGTCAACGCTAAAGCCGCTGAAGTTAGCGCCGACAAATTCAAGCAGCTAGGAGTACAAATGTCTAATCCCGACCGGGATGAACATCAAACATCAGGTGGTGGCAATCGCCAGAATAACCGCAAACCAAAAGAAACTTTGAACATCAATTTGAACAACAACAAAGAATCTCTGGCGGTTAACGTGGCTCCTCCTACGTCCACTTCTACTCCTTCAGCACCTCCATCAAGAGAACCTCGTCCCAAAGTGGAGTATTCCTTCAACGAGAATGACACTGCTAGTATCTTTGATTGCTTACTCAAAAGCAATAAAATTCAACTTCCAGATCCTAAGAAGCCTGATGAAGTCGGTAAGACTGATTATCCCAAGTACTGTGTCTATCACAGGTTCATCGGACATCCCACTCGAGCATGTTATGTGCTCAAAGGCAAAATCCAGGAGCTGGTCAATGCTGGCATCGTCACTCTGCAACAAGACGAGAAGACTGTTACTGCAAATATGGTAACAGTTCAGTTCGGTGATTTCCTACCACAAATGGTGCAACATGGTATCATTCCTATCCCCAAGGCTACTCTTGAGATTGAGAATCTCCCTCCTCCACAAAGTGAAGGTCTCGTCCCCTTGTCTCTTGACAATGGCGAGATTATGTAGATTCATCCGGATCTTGCTTTAGAGTTTGAAGTTTCCTCTTCCTCCAAGAAGAAAGATCGCTCCAAGGGTAAAACAAAGATTTGCAATATGGTGTCTTTTGACCCCATAGTTGATGAAGAAATCTTGCTAGGCACCAGATCAGGGAAAGCCTATCTGAAAGATTACCCTAAAACTCAAGAGAATCCTGCTTCTTCTTCTTCTGAGCCTGCTCTAGTGCAGCCTGCTTCTACTGAGGATGTTCCTACTGCTTCCTCACCGGTTGTGATACCCATTCCTCCCAAGCCAACGGTTGCTGACAAAGGCAAACAACAAGTCCGCTTCGATAAACCTTTGAAGAAGACATCTCCTTTCGGACTTGAGAAACCTTACAACTTTGACATATTAGCTCAATTGGCTAATACACCGGCCCGGTTGTCAATCTTCGAGCTCTTGCACCTCTCCAAAGAGACTCGAGAAACTCTGAACGAGGCTCTCATGCAAGCTGAAACCTGTTTAGCCCTTCTAAAGAAGCCAAAAGCAGAACCAATCTCTTGCCTTCATTGTCATAGTGTGTTGGAGCTAATTTCGAACATCATTTTTACACAAGATGACATATTGATGGAAGATAACAGGCACGACCGTCCACTCTACTATACAGGATATGTCGACTCGATGAAAGTCGATCGTATCTTGATAGATCCAGGGTCTGCTCTCAGCATTATGCCAAAGACAATGTTGGATGCGCTGAAGATCCCAGTGCATAGTCTTTCCAGTACAATCACCACCATTCTCGGTTTCAACCAGGAAATGAGTGAACCTTTAGGCAAGATTCGTCTAAAACTCCAAATAGGCAATCTTCGCACAAAAGTGACTTTCTACATCATTGACAATCATGGTTGTTCCTACAATGCGTTGCTGGGAAGACCATTTCTACACGAGCATAACATTGTTCCATCAACTCTTCATCAATATTTCAAATATGTTGATGACAATGGAGAAGTTTAGAAGAAAGTTGCTGATCTCTATCCTTTCAAAGGCATTAAGGCATACTGTAATGATGCACGTATATACAAGGACGAATTCATGAAGGTTGTCCTATCTCTGGACACTAAAGAAGAGCAAGAAACAGTGCCTAAAAATACCCTCATCATTCCCGTCAAAGGGCGTGTTTCTCGTCCTCAATCCTCCAAGCCACTGGCTATTCACTTGCCAGTCCAGAAGCAATCTACTGATGATGATCAGAATAAAAGGGAGCTCACCTCTTCTGAGCTGCTTGTTATTGACTTACGTCGTAACAAGAATAAAAAGCAGCTCACTTCTTCTGAGCCACTTGTTATAGATCTATCTCATAACAAGAAGAAAAGGGAGCTCACCTCCTCTGAGCTGCTCGTTATCGACCTCCGTCGTAACAAAGCTAATCCTCCTCCATGTTCTTCTTCTCTCCCTCTTGTAATCAACCTGACTAAGCCTGCTAAGGCTAAAAGTCATGCTGTAAATACTAATGTACAAATCAATAAAAAAGCACCTACTTTCCAGTATGCTGATGTCATTTATCATACTAAATGCTATTTGGATATGTTAGATAGCTATCAGTCATTTACAATGGGAGTTGTGCAATCTCTTCAAACAGAAGTTTCATGTGAACACCCAAAGAATTCATATCGTATTGTTCCCGCTCGTAAGAGAGGCGAACGTCCAATACTTTTTAGTAAAGGACCGGAACAAAAATTCAGCTATACGGATGATAGCAAAGTTAACGACACGGGGCATCTTCAACTCCGTCGTTACAGTCAACAATCAAAAACATCGTCCGAAAGATGGGTTACGACTTCAAGAGCGGCCTCAACTACGGTAAGGGCAGAAAGACTCCTCTCCGTACAGCTGTTCCAAAAGGAAAATCAGATATGTACTACAGTAGGACCAAAAGAGGTCTCGGATATGCTTCTCCTCCGATTTTATCCCCAGCAGGCTTCGAATCGGATAGTGAGGAACGTTCTAGCTCTTCTGATTGCAGATCGTGGGATTCTGACACCAGCATCGGTCAAGTTCATCGGCTGACTATATCTTCTAACATGGTCTCCGTCGAACTTCCAGAAGGCTATGACGAGGATGTTGAGGAAAGTTCTGAAACAGATCCTTGGGTTCAACGAATGGATACCTAATGGGAACTCTGATTTGAACAAAGAGAACCTCCTACTGAAGATCAATTAGTTCAAATTGACGTAGGAGAGAGCGGGTCACCTCGTCCAATATTCATCAGCAAGAACCTTCCAGAAGAAGACAAATAAGAATTAATTCTTTTGATTAAAGAATACATTGATGTTTTCGCCTGGAGTTATAAAGACATGCCAGGACTAGATCCCAAAATCGCTACTCACAAACTGAATATCCTACCGAATGCAAAACTGGTCAAACAACAACAACGACATTTCAAACCAGAAATGATGGATGCAATTGACGATGAAGTCAAGAAGCTCATTGCTTGTGGCTTTATTCGAGAAGAGCAGCATCCTGATTGGGTAGCTAATGTTGTCCCAGTTCTAAAGAAAACCGGCAAAGTTCGAGTTTGCATCGACTTCCGAGATCTAAATGAAGCATGTCCAAAAGATGAATTTCCTCTCCCTATCAAGGACGTCATGATTGACAACACCTGTGGGTTCGAAAGAATATCTTTCATGGACGGATTCTCTGGATACAATCAGATTCGGATGCATCCCGAAGATGAAAAGCATACTTCTTTCCGTACTCCTCATAGAGTCTATTGCTATACTGTAATGCCGTTTGGTCTCAAGAACGCTGGTACAACATACCAATAAGCCATGAGTACCATCTTTCGAGATCATTTACGCAAGACTGTCGAATGCTATGTTGACGATATTGCTGTCAAAAGTCGTCTAAAGGAAGATCACATTCAAGACTTGAGAACCATCTTCAATCTTATGCGCCAACATCAACTCAAAATGAATCCCACCAAGTCATTCTTGGGTGTCTCTAGTGGCAAATTTCTCGGCTTCGTCATTACCTCTAAGGGTATACACGTGGATCCCGAGAAGATCAAAGCCATTCAAGAGATGCATCCTCCACGCAACCTAAAAGAGCTACGAGGATTCCAAGGTCGACTTGCGTACATCAGGAGATTCATTTTGAATCTGTCTGGACGCTGTAGACCATTCACTCAACTCATGAAGAAGGGTGTTTCTTTCGTTTGGACCGAAGAATGTCAACGAGCATTCGACGACATCAAGCGGTATCTCATGAATCCACCAGTCTTGGTGCCACCAATCTCTGGCATACCATTCTTAATGTATGTCCGTGCTATGGATCATTTATTGGATGCTTTGCTTGCCCAAAAGAACAAAGAAGGCCATGAACAGGCCATCTATTATCTCAGTCGTACTATGATTGGTGCTGAACACCGTTATAGTCCGGTCGAAAAAGAATGCTTAGCTCTCATGTTTGCTGTTCAAAAGACTCGGCATTACATTATTGGCCAAACTATTTATGTCATATCCCGAGTTAATCCTCTTCGGGTACTCATGAAGAAACCCAGTACACTCAATTCTCGACTGGCTACATGGGCCATTTTGCTAGCCCAATATGACATGGTATATGTTCCTCAAAAGTCTGTCAAAGGTCAGGCACTGGCAGATTTCTTAGCGGCTCATCCTGTGCCAGAAACATCTAAACTCTACGATGAAATTCCAGACGAGACATTGGAATCCAATGCAGTCTTCGAAGGATTTCCTACTTGGCGTCTATTCTTTGACGGTGCATCCAGAATCGGATCCAATGGTGCCATCGTCGCAGGAGTTGGAGTTGTCCTTGTTTCTCCAGATGGGTCAGTTATCCAAAGAGCCTACTCCCTAGATGAGCCTTGCTCCAACAATGTGGCAAAGTACAATGCTCTACTCATTGGCCTTCAGCTAGCCAAACAACTAGACATCGAGTATCTTGAAGTTTATGGTGACTCAAAGTTGGTTGTTAACCAGGTTAGAGGAACCTATAAAGTTCGCCATCAAGATTTGGTGCCTTACTTTGAATCAGCAATCAACATGGCTATATCATTCAAAGTTTTCTTCATCGAATATGTACGCCGAGCTTGAAATACTGAAGCAGATGCTTTGGCCAATCTTGCAGCAGTTTTAGCCATCCCCATCAGAAGACAACAAGTGGTGGTTATCTCTAATCGAGAATTGTTTTGTGTCGAAAACAATCGTAACATCGAGTTCAGTAATCTTGCTGAAGTCAATGTTATCAGTGAAGATTGAAGAACTCCCTTCATCGACTTTGTGGTTCACGACATACTCCCTAAAGATCCCAAGGAGGCTACGAGTATCCGTCGGCGGTCTCTGCGGTTCTACTACAATCAGACCACCAAGACTCTCTATCGGCGAACTTATGACGGCCTACTCTTGCGCTGTCTTGCTGGTGAGGAAGCAAAACAAGTACTACGTGAGGCTCACGATGGCGTTTGTGGAGCACATCAACCAGGTCCTAAGCTACAGGATCGCATCCGACGTATGGGTTACTATTGGCCCTCTATGGTATCTGATGCCATTGATTATGCAAGGAAATGTCGAGCTTGTCAAATCCACGCAGATTTCATTCATCAATCATCGGAGTTCCTTCATCCGACGGCTGCTTTCTGGCCTTTCGAAGCTTGGGGTATGGATATTATCGGTCCTATCAATCCTCCTTCTTCTAGAGGACATCGGTTCATACTAGCAATAACCGATTACTTCTCCAAATGGGCTGAAGCTATACCCTTGGCTGAAGTCAAGACCAGCAATGTCATCAATTTTGTCAAACACCATGTTATTTATCGATTTGGTGTACCTCGACGAATCATCCATGACAACGGACCACAATTCATCAGCCAGAAGTTTACAAGATTCTGCGATGATCATAGGATTGACAACGTCGCTTCGACAGCCTACAATCCTGCTGCTAATGGATTAGCTGAAGCTTTCAACAAAACCATCATCAAGCTCCTCAAGAAGTTTGTATCTACTAACAAACGAAACTGGAGTGAAAAGCTTGGTGAATGTCTTTGGGCCTATCGAACTACGGTCCGCAATCCCACAGGCTTTACACCTTTCTCTCTGGTGTACGGTTATGAAGCAGTTCTTCCTCTGGAACTTCAAATTCCTTCTTTAAGGATTGCCATTGCTAATGAACTCACTACAGAGAACAATGACCTTCTTCGACTTCATGAATTGGAGGCACTCGACGAGAAGCGGTTAATGGCTCAGCAACATATTGAGCTATATCAAGCCCGCATCTCGAAGACTTTCAACCGCAAAGTTAAAGTCAGAGCCTTTCAGCAAGGAGAACTTGTTCTAACGGTCAGGCGTCCTATGACTATGACTCACATGAGCAAAGGCAAGTTCGATGCGAAGTGGGAATGACCTTATGTTATCAGCAAAGTCTTTTCAAATGGAGCATATCAACTTGCAGAATTAGATGGTCGAGTTGCAATGATGCCTATCAATGGCAAATTCCTCAAGAAATACTATGTATAAATATAACATAAATTTATGTAAATATGATCAGACAATTCATAAATAAAGTTTGATTTTATTTTATCATAAATGATGTTACATGATATCAAGGAAGGTCACTGTCATCCTTATCGACATTGGGACGGGGATCACTGCCATCCTTATCAAAGATAAAATTAGCAAAAGAGCTGAGAACATCTTTGCTGGAACCCACGAGGAACTTGCAGGCAGCCATCCTCATGGCCTCTTCCTCTTCAGTCTTTCTTGGTTCAAGCAGGAAGTCCAGGATATCTTGCGGTGGTTTGGGTGTAGACGAACCTTCGCCTGCCTCTACCTGCTTTGACTGGACCAGTTCGGCCGGATGTTCTTCAATGCCCGCTTCAACCTTTGGGGTGACTTCGACTTTCTTGGATGCATCTCCGGACGACATCTTTTTGTTAAAAAGTGGAAATGATCAGTCCTTCCAGATTTCTATTCTATTTATAGGCAGAGATTCTCAAGACAACGAAATGACATAATCATCTGACGGTTCGTCCGTTCATTCAAAATCATCTGACGGTTCACCCGTTCATTCACGTTCATCAGACGGTTCATCCGTTCATTTATTATCACTTGACGGTTCACCCGTTCATTCACATTTATCAGACGGTTCATCCATTCATTTATTATCACCCGACGGTTCATCCGTTCACATTCATCAGACGGTTCGCCCGTTCATTCACATCCATCTGACGGTTCATCCGTTCATTCATTATCACTTGACGGTTCATCCGTTCACCATCATCCGACGGTTTATCCGTTCATTATGACGATTCATTTTCGTTCATTTTCATCCACATCAGTAACTGATCATCCTTGATTAAGTTATCTATTGAAATAATCATATTTGACAAATTATATTTTGCCACGTCCATATTACCTCTGAGCAGATATAATAAATATAATTATTTTCTAAAAATTAAGAAATATATCATGTCCTGTACCTCTGAATATATTTTCTATCGCTATTATTTATATCTGAATAAGATACGCAAGAAATAATAGAGCCACAAAAAAAAAGTCTTTTATTCATCGAAATTTGAGACATTACATGCATAGTATGAAGAAAGACAAAAAGATACAAAATGGTCTTTCTACTAAGACGGACGCTTTATTAGATTATTGATCTGTTGTTTTAGAGTCTGCAACCGTTCTTCACGTGATGCCATCACTTTCCTCCTGGCCTCTTCCATTCCCGATTCTTCATTAAAAACAGGCATAGAGACCATTCGGCTAGTGATTTCAACATTATGTGCTGCTACATACTCGTTTCTTTCCTGAATAAGAGCATCAATTTGTTGGACTACTGTCTGGTGCTCTGTAACTTCATTTTCTAGTTCCTCTTCAAGACGAGCAATCTCTACTCTCAGATCAGCAATTCTTTTCTCTCTCCTCTCAGCAGTTGAGATCACCGATTCTAACTTGGAATTATATTCAGCAGCTTTTGTAGTATAAGCATCCAAGAAATTTTGGAGGTTCACTCTTTCAATTGCAGCTGCTTGAGCCATTTGTTCGAACTCTGCCTACACCAAAGGTTCCACTTCCCCTTTGTTGAGATCTTTATAATTCTTCATAGAGATTTCCAGCTCATTCAATATATGGTCAAGGAAAGTGGCTTGAGCTTCATCACCTTGCTCCCGAATGGCATTCACCAAGAAAGAGGTCGGGCCTCTAACCATGTAAAAATCAGCATCTTCTTTATCCATCATTCTATTAATCAGTGGTCCTAAGGACTCGAAAAAGCATCTGGTGAATGACTGGATGACAAGCTGATTAGTCGCCAGAGCACCAGGAGTCACAACTACTCCTGTTGATGACGAAACCGCAGGACGCTCAATCTCTCGTGTCTGAGCAGCAGGCTCCTTGAATAAGGGAACTAAAGTGGAGCTGGTTGCTCCTCCTGGTTGTTCCTCTGCAAAATCAAATACTGTCACTTTGCCTGTCATTAGCTATTATTAAAGAGAATTAAAAGTGAAAGCAGTCTTACCATGGGTGGATACAGCAACAGGCCTATTATCTGTATGAACAGACTTTAATTGAGCAGAAGTAGCTTCAGACGCTACGACCTGGCTACTCCCTGCTTCAGAGCCACAAGATAAATGGCGGCTACTACTGGCAATTGTCGTTGCCAGTACTATGTCCATGCATGTTTGAGGAGCAGAAGAGGACCCGGGTTCTGTAGGGATAAAAGTAATGATGTTAACTATCAAGTTATTTATTAAAAGAAGATCGCTAATTTTATTACAATACCTTCGGGGGCAGCAACTGGAGTTTCCTCCAAATCCATCTCTTCATCAGCAGCCTTCTCTGGAGATCTCGGCACCTCAGCCTCCTTTTTAGAAGACATAGTGTTTCGAGGGGATGTTTGGATTTCAACATTCTCTTCTGGATTTTGTGTTTTATCAGCAGCTTCTGATGAGGCGCTTCCCTCATTCTCGCTGTCCTCGGGAACCTCTTCACTAGCAGCATCAGCAGTATGATCAGCTTCTGCTTGATAACCGAAGTCACAGCCGTATAAAGCTTCGATCATCAAACGATCTTCTTCTGCAAGGGTTGCTCCAGGGGTAAGAGGAAGTTGAGTAGTCTCTGCAGCAGGTGAGGGAGATCGTACGGCATTATGCTCTTCCTCTACAATGTTATTCCTGGGCTCTTCAGCTTCATTTCTCTGGTCTAGCTCTTCCCTCTGCTCAATATCCTTCATCTGTTCCGGACTAGGAGCTTATGTCCAGTCTCAGAAACAGGAGTTGGAGAGGGCATGGTGATTCCCGTTGCAGCATCTATCACGATTGAAGACGAAATTTGTCTTCTGCGGACCAATCTTTTCTTTCTGTGTAGAGGTCTTTCAGGACTCTCTACATTTATTGCCTCGATCTGTTTTTGAACAGAGGTTGGTGTAGCGGCTTCTTCTTGCTGAATTGTCTCGGCCAGCTGTCGAGATTGAGATCTGGTCGTAACCTTCTCTGAAGAATGTTCCAGAATTAGTTTCTTCTTCACAATGGGGGCAAGAGGCTCTTCTCTTCTTCTTTTCTTCTCCTTGGCCGGAGATTTAGCAACCTTCAGAGAGACTCTTATAGGTTGATTAACTTCCTCAGGGAAATTGACTTCCCTAGAAGCCTCCAGTGGATCATCCACTGGTTCATGTTCTTCATCATTGTTAGGGGCCAGTACATCAGTTGCTCCCTTCCTCAGACGGTTTGCCGTCGCAAAACTATCCACAAGGTTAAAGTTTTCGACAAAGGTGTTGGCAGCTGTATAAAACTGGGAATATATGAATAGCATTCTTGGACCAGCATTATTCCTCTGTGGCATCGAGAACATTGCTCGTGTATCTCGAGCGTTGTAATAAGCCCACGCTCTGGCTCCGTCGTTCAAGTATCCTGTTCCTCGTAAGCAAGTTATTGCATTCCCCACGTGGAACTGGTCATATCCAAATTGTCGAGCGAAGCGACTCGGCAAATATGGCTCCAGAAAGCATTCTTCCTCAAATCTATGTACGAGATGTGACGATCTGATTGCCTTTAACCATTCAAAAGTTATTCGACCTATAGGCTGCCTCCCAAGGTCGACCATGTTGGATGCCATGAATTCATAACCCGTTGGAGGGGGAGTACAAAGAAAATTCCATGCTCAGCCTAAATTTAAAGTGCGTCTGCAATCTCTCAGGCTAGTGTATAGCCATCGGCTCTGTGAGAACTGGCGCAGAAAACTGCCATCCACTGCCCCCATGGCAGGATTCATCAGAGATGGGTGGTGCAGGAGTAGCCATCAGAATAAATAAGTGTAAGGTAATTCTAGTCTGGGGAAATTACCTTTATCACACTTACCCTTAAGCATGGAATCTACATACAAACGAAGACCTGCATTTATTCTGTAAGTCATCGCTGATAGTAGATCCATCCGGTAGCCAAAGACTAACCGGACAACAGCAAAAAGGACACCGCGGTGGAAGCGGTCTAATACACTTGCCCCAGGCATGACGAAGCGGCGGAGCCAGTACGTCAGAAATCCTGCTAATTGGGCTTCTTTGGACATGGGTCTGTAGCCCATTCTTAAATGGCTCTCAACATAATCTCCAACTTTAAGAGGCGGATATTGATGTTCATCCTCCACTAAAGTATCCAGTCTCTTATTTTCCTCTATCAGCTTTGTCACTTCGCTATGGGTGAGAGGTTGGAAGAAGTCTGGATTGCAGGAATCATTTTCTTTTGTCTTTTTTCTCAAAGATATGGTTGAAAAAAAGATAAGTCAGCCATTTCGAAGAATAACATGTACCAGACGAGCCACTCTTGTAGTAGAAAGAGCATACGTTGTAATGGCATAACAACTCGTCAAAGACGTCTACCATCTTCGAATTCTCTCAACGCTGTCTCTCTAACTCATCATTGGTAGGGACATACTCCTCGTAAAGAAAGTCTGCCATTGGTAAGTACGAGATATACTTCATCTCGTGGAGAGCCAACCCCATCTCTCTGCAGGGCGTCATAAACGTCCCTGTCCTGTAATTATACCTCTCTGCCAGTGCTAAAAACAGATGAGGGTTTGGGTAGAAGCCATATACGGTAGCATGTACCACTTCATACAGTTCAATCTCTCTGAGTTTGTCTCCAAATTGAACTAGTATCCAATTTGCTATACTGCTCCACCTTTTGATGTCTGGGTTTACCAGACCTGTCAACCGGATGTCTTGATCCGGGTAACTGCCTTCAACTTTTGCGTACTCATTCGCAAAGATTGGGATCCTTACAGGCATTAATAGAGAAGAATTCTCCGGAGGGATGCACCCTGGTTTCAATCCTCTAAGTACCGTACTGTGTCGTTCTGAAGAACTATAGAACATGTCTCTGCT
Source organism: Iris pallida (assembly GCA_029216955.1). NCBI lineage: Eukaryota > Viridiplantae > Streptophyta > Magnoliopsida > Asparagales > Iridaceae > Iris > Iris pallida. The sequence goes on along the minus strand of JANAVB010026999.1, from coordinate 29,505,153 downwards.
GTTTCGGTCCTTCTTGACGCAGATTTTTCCAATCTGAGCCTGCTGAAGAGGAGTGATGTCCCAATCCATTCTCCTGGGGTAGCTAGCATGAGCATATCGTGCCAAAGGAAGGCACCTGGCAATATCGGATAGCAAAATCAGCTTATTCTTCCACTAAAAAGTTCTCTGCTCAACACGTGGTCTTGGTTGAGAACTTTTGTCAATTGCTTCACCAAACAGGAACATAGGTTTTCTGTGGGTGACAGCATCAACAGCCTGTAAAGGTTGTCCATTCATCAGGCATAGCAATGTGTCATTATCTTGTGCTATCAGAATAGTCTGGCGAGAGGATGGGAGTGCATATTGCAGAAAAAGTACGTGGGACAAGTCCTCTTTGAACTCAGATTCTGAAAGAGTTCCTACAAAAGTTTTATAGTCGGGATCTTCTCTGGTATTCACTGCATCCAACAGAAGAAAACAGAATTTAGTACAAGTCAAAGTCAAAAAATTCTGTCATCAGATTGCACAACCATCAGATTGCGCAAACCATCAGCTGCGCAACCATCAGATTGCGCAAACCATCAGTTGCGCAACCATCAGATTGTGCAAACCATCAGTTGCGCAACCATCAGATTGCGCAACCATCAGATTGCACAACCATTAGATTGCGCAACCATCAGATTGCGCAACCATCGGATTGTGCTGATAAAGCTTGCGCAAATCAGCCGATTGCACTGACTTTTGCCAGCACAATTCAACCGATCGTACAAGAAGATATTCTTCATAAAAATGAAGAATAGTTAGTTCGTGCAACCAAAACCCTAAAGAGGGTGGCGCAGTATGATCACATCTCTAAAAAGAGATGGATTTTGAAGATCATTGAAGTCGAAAAACTCTAAAAAGAGTTTTCGATTGAATCATCTACCTAGCAAAGCGGGATGCGCAGTCTCATGTCGAGATGGACGGGGCACAACCTTTGCCGAAGGCTCGGCGGGGGCCTTGCCCTTGGTAGCGGCGGAGGATCGCTTGGGGGCCATGAAGATCGATGAGGAGAATCGGGAAAGTTCAAGAAGTTTCTCTTTTTGCAATTCGAAACAACAAGTAAAGAATGACAGAGAGGGAATGGGGAGCTATTTATAGTTTTTCAAAAGAGAACGGCCGCCTCAGATTGCGCCGAAAAAGTAGGGATCGATTGCGCAGACAGCTCATGGCAACTTGATTTAAAATTCAAAATTCAAAGTATTTCAAAACTTTGAATAAATTCAACTTTCAAAAACTTTGAAGGGGGTCTTGTAGGTCCTAAAAAATCAAGTTGCACTTAATAAAAAAGTCAAAAAATCAAGAAATACAACTTTTAAATGAACTACGCAGACATCAGATTGCGCAGACATCAGATTGCGCACACGCGACTGCGCACTCTTTCAATTGCGCAGGCTGACGTGGCAGTGTCATCATTATCTGACAAAATCAAATCTTTTTGACAGTTGACAGCACGAAGAACGAGGAGACTGTTCGTTTATTGCGCCGCACAGCGCTCGAGGACAGCTGTACTTGCAGTGCAATCCATGTCAGCGCAATATATCTCAGCGCAATCCATCTCTGCGCAATTTGAAGTCAGCACAATTCATATGGCGCACTTCATTCTGACAAAAGTACACGTGGCATTCATGCCATCAAATGCTCGTTACGTGGCAACCGTCTTCACACGATCATGCACATTTCAATCAAATAATGCCATGTGTCTAAGACAGTTGGTCCACGACCAGACAACTGCCTGCGCAGTCTGATGCTGCGCAATCCAGTTCCTGCGCAATCCAGCTTGCGCCATCCAAAATAACTGAAAATTAGTTATTTCCAGAAATCTATAAATAGAGTTTCAAGTCTCCATTCAAGGGGATCAGGGATCAAAAATCAGAGATCAGACATTAAAGTTCAGAGAGTTCAGGAGTTCTTGCCCAAGTGCTGCTGCATTCTTCCAAGGCTTTTGCCTTCAAGTCAACTTCAGAGGCTACAGTCTTCAAAGTTCACATCGTCCAAGGGATAAAGCAATCGTCTTCTAGATTGGATTCCTACAGTTGTACCTTTTTCCAGAATTCTTGTAATCTTTTACAAAGTTTGTATCAATAAAGTTTCATACTTTTGTTTTTGCAAACAACAGGGACCCAGATAAACAAAAGTGTACTCCTAGGACTACATCTAAGCCCTATATTGTAACACTGTTCTGTTTGTAATTGAAATTGCAATCAAAAGATTTTAATGGCAAACAAGCTGGCGACTCTGCTGGGGACCTCTTTCTCCTCCGCCGAGAAAGTTGTGTCGCAATCTGACGACATGAAGATCGATTTCTCCCACAAGACGCTGGTCGTACGCCTCAATCAACAGGCGTATGAGGAGTTCATCTCTGAGGACAGTGCGAGTCCTTCGAAGCGGCTGCCGAAGCTGAAGAAGACTCGCCAAGCCTGGGTGTTCAAGGTCGACGCCCCTGGCACCACCATCGAAGGGGAGACGCCGATGCAGCCTACCCTTCCCGCTGACGTCCTCAGCAGCCAAGATGCGCCCACCGGTGCAACGCATCTCACGGGAAAGCGTAGGGCCGACCATATTCCCCAACCTTCTTCTTCTCAGACAAAGAAGATGCGTCGACGGAGCAGGGGCACAGCTAACGCCCTGCACATTAACTCTGATGCGCCACAGAAGGCCTCTGTCTTTGTCAGACTCACTCGCTGTTATGGCGAGAAGAATTTGGACTCTGAGTACTATGCACCCCAGCGGGTTGGTACAAAGAAGTCCAAGGCAGCACGGGCCATGCGCCTCGAACGTGCTATGCCAGCAGTAAGCCAGAGGCATGCGCTCACAATCATACGCGCTGCCAATGGTAAACTGTACAAGGTTGACTCGGGTGCTTCTGCGCCACGAACGCGACGACCTTCAAAGTCCTTGTCACACTTGGGCACCTCTACTGCGTTCGCAACCAAGTCGTACAAGGCAAACTCAGTGGTCTTGAACCCCCGCGTCTACATTGGTTGTGCGTCTGAGGCTGGTTCAAGTCACTTTAAATGTTGCTCCCCCACTATTGATCTGGGCGCATCTTTTGCGTCGGATCAGGGGGTGCAGCATTCACTTGACTACCCCGGTGCTTGGCCTTGCCATGCGCCTGATAGGGGTGTGAAGGTGGCACTCTCCTCCAACGATTTACGTAACGTGATCACTCACAAATGCCGATCAGGAGAGCCGACTGACAAGCACAATGCGCCCCTCGCAGGGCACACCTGTGCTGTAGTCACCACCAACTGTTGTTGCAAGATAGCAGTCCCACCAAGGCAGTCCGTATTCCCTGCGGCTGCAATCATCAACACCTCTCCAACGTCGCCTCGGGAAGAAGGTGTTAACTGAAGAGGAGCCAGAACTAAAGGTTGCTTCTTGCAACGTAGTCTCAAACTCTCCATCAATCCGAAAGGCGACCGGCAACTCCTCGACCTCGTCATCATACAAGAGCCAGCCGAGAAAGACCAAGACGGCTATCCCGTCCTCAGGAGTGTTTGAGGGCACTCGGGGGAGAAAGAAGATCTTAGAGGAAGCTGGGGGTAGTCAAGCCCTGGATATCCTCCAGGACATAGCTGGGGGTAGTCAAGCCCCTGCGGATCTTTATCCCAAAGATGAAGTCAGCCTCCCGAACACAGCAGGGGGTAGTCAAGACCCTGTGGATCTTTAACCCGAAGACGAAGACATCCTCTAGAACATAGCTGGGGGTAGCCAAGACGAAGCTCCAGGGGAAGCTCCTCTTCTATAAGAGAGCGAGGCTGAAAGCGAAGCTTCAACCGATCCGTCCACTTCCAGTCACGTCATAACAGTATACATGATGGAAGGTGGTGATATGGAGTCAGATGCGCCGCCAGCAGACCTCGTTCAACGCATGAATACCTTGGAGGGGGGACTCAAAACCCTCTCTGCCTCTATGCAGATACTGACTCAAGTAGTGTTCGAGATATGGTCAGCATTGGCCAGAGCACCTTCTACCGGTCCGGACCCAGGAGCCAACGGGGAATCAAGTGTACCCCTTCAACGGGTATCCTTGGATATAGAGGGCCGCGAAGCACCTCGGACGTCGGAACCGTCAAATCTCAACTCCAGGCTGTACCACCTTCTCCGACTCCCAGTTCCACAGAAGACGTGGTGGAGATGATCAGGGACTTGCGTGAGCGCTTCAAGTCCAAGAACAGACAGGAGGAGCGCCAGAAGATGGCGATCCCATAACCATACCCCCTCGAATGGAACAAAGTAGTTTATCCTCCCAAGTATAAACCACAAACGTTAACACCATACGACGGAAAGGAATCTCCACGTCGTTACCTGACATACTTCCATTCTCAAACGGGACATCTTCCGAAGGAAGATGCGCTACTCACTAGCCTGTTTGTTGGGACACTAAAAGGAGTGGCTTATGACTGGTACTGCAGTCTCCTTGACAACTCCATATCCTCCTTCGACGATTTGACACGTCTCTTCCTCGATCGTTTCTACGACGGAGGGAAAGACATGACAATGGCGTCCTTGATAGAGGTGCGTCAGAAGGAGAAGGAGACGGTTCGAGTATTCATCAAACGTTTCTGACATGCCTGCTTCAGACGGCCCCTGGGTATGCCAAAACTTGCACTCCTCTCCTCCTGCAGCATGAACATGCTCTGGCTCAACTCCACTCCTCCTTCCGATTGGAGCTCGTTGATTATTGAGACTGAAGCAGCTGAAAGGAAGGCATCCAATGCTCGCCTTCTGGGAGTCAGTTTCTCTGCTTTCGAAGATAAGGGAAAACGGCCTGCTGCCAACAACCCTGGACGTGAGACGAAGGGGAAGCAGGCGCTGACTGTCAATGCCTCCAAAGGTGCACAAGCACCTACTCAGAAGCCTCCGCTTATGCCGAGGCCAAAGGAGGTCTATTCCTTCAACGACGAAGACACCTTGCAACTCTTCGAGATGTTGAAGTAGGGTGATAAGATCAAACTGCCGGACCCAAAGCGTCCCGACGAGATTGGGAGAGTGGACAATCCGAGGTACTGTCACTACCATCGGTTTGTCGGACATCCAACTCAGGACTGCTAAGTCCTCAATAACTACATCCAGTGCATGATCAATGCAAACGTCATCTCTGTCGACTATGAGAAGAAGACAGTCTCGGCCAACCTGGTGTCGCTCCAATTTGGCACCTTGCCGCCGACCACAACACAAGATGGCGTCGTCCCCATCCCTAAGGCAACAATAGAGGTGGTCAACCTATCACCTACTCGTGACAACGTGAGTGGACTCATCCCACTCACCACATCTCGGGGAGAGGTCTTATGGGTTCACCCTGATCTCCTCTCCGAGGTTACTTAACCGGGGGTACGCTATGCCTCCAAAGCTAATGGCAAGAAGATCAAGTCTTGCCGCATGGTCTCTTCCTCTGTGGAAGAGACACTTCCTGTACAGACGCGTTCGTAGCTGAACGACCAACCTGACGAAGCTGCCGTCGAAGTGGTGCCTCCCTGCTCCTCCCCTACTGCCGAAGAAGGAGGTCCATCCAAACCTCCAGCAGCCAATAAATAGAAGCATATAGAGGCCCGTTTCGACAAGCCTTTACGAAGGAAGAATGCTTCGGGGCTAGCCAAGCCCCACTACTTTGACATACTGGCACAACTTGCCGGTACTCCCGCCCGCTTGTCTCTATACGAGCTGCTTCGCCTTTCCAAAGATACCCGCGAAGCTCTCTGCGAAGCCTTGAAGGATGCTGAATCCTTCATTAGTCAGGTCAAGTAGCCCAAGGATCTCCCGACCACATGTGCGGACCGCCATTGTGCGAATATGGTCATCCCCAACATAACCTTCACCCAACAAGACATGCTGCTCAAGCACAACCGGCACAACAGGCCACTGTACTACACAGGGTATGTAGGCTCCGTCAAGATGAAGCGGATTTAGATTGATCCAGGGTCTTTCCTCAGCATCATCCCTAGGACTCTGCTGTCAACACTGGGAATCCTAATGTACCGGCTGGCGCCTTCCAACACTACAATTAGCGGCTTCAATGCTAGCAAAAGTGAACCGCTGGACAAAATACGGCTGAAGTGTCATATCGGCAACCTTCGAACCGAGGTGACTTGCTATGTCGTGGACGCCGACGTCAACTACAACCTCCTGTTGGGTCGCCCGTGGCTGCACGAATACATGGTGGTGCCGTCTACACTCCACCAATGTATGAAGTACGTGTCCACCAACGACATCATCCGGACAGAGTTCGCGGACATTGACCCTTTCAAGGGGGTCGAAGCTTACTTCACCGATGCTAGCTTATATAAGTCGTTCGATGAAGGGGAAGCCAACGACGCTGATGATGAAGCAAAAACAGCGGCTGAGCCGGACATGGAGTCGAAGATGATTTCCGACGCTCCTTTGAAGGTTCGACTCAAAGGAAAACCGCCTCAGATGCTGCCTTCCATGACCATCAAGCTACCTGGAAAAGCACCGACTTCTCTAGGTAGAGCACCTATCGAAGCTCTCTTGAAGATACGGCTCAAGGGAAGACCTCCTCAAACGTCGGCTCCCCTGGTGGCAAAACTACAGAGTGTAGAAGCATGGAATTTCACAACCAGAAAGACCATGTGCCAGACACTACAGGCACCAGGAACAGGACACTCCACAGCAAGATCAATAGCCATAGACATCTGAAGAAGGACTTTTTATTTTATATATATAAAAGTCTATTATATGTCTAGAAAAGGTTGTACAAAGGAGAATTTCTACAAAGGAAAGATCCTAAGTCTACAGCCAGCGGCCACCATGCGCCTTCAGATAGGCGCAGCAGTCACCATGCGCCTCCAGATAGGCGCAGCAGTCACCATGCGCCTCTATCCAGGCGTATCCCGCCATCTCTTCAGCAGCTCAGTTATGTGCATCCAGCTCAGTTATGTGCATCCCTTCAGCGGCCCAGTTATGTGCCACTCTCCAACCAGGCTCACCTGGCCGAGCAGCAGCCCAGTTACGTGCCGCTCTTCCAGCCAGGCTCACCTGATAAATGCTTCCACAAAGCATTTAACCCTCTGGCTGGAACCAAGGAAGAGAAGAGCACGGTAAATCTGTGGCCAGGGGAGGCTTCGAAAGAGCCTCCAAAGGCCAAGGAAGACCGTGATCGAAATACGGCTAAAGGAGCAGCTTTCAGAGTGGGCGACACCCACTTTGAAGGAGAGAGAGCCTAGCACCGCCATTCCGATCTACGGCTCTTCCGGAACAACGGAGATGAGGCCCGAGCATCCCTATCTTTGGATGCAACAGGCACCTTCCGCCCGCCTCGGAAGCCCTCGACTCCGTCTTTTGGATGTAACAGTCACCTTCAAGAGCATCAACGACGACATGGCGTCTCATCTTCACCCTCGGGAGCACCTCGTCAACAGAATGCACCCGAGAACCCGAGTTCATATTGGAAAGACGTGAGGGAATGAGAGGCCAACCTTCTCTCCATGCCACTATTTATAGGCCGGGCAGATCAAACCCATGTGCCAAGTGGATGGCTCTCCGAATTTCGTGCAATGAACTCACATTAAATGGATGAACCAGACGCCTTGACTTCAGCCAAACGGCTATTAAAAGCACTCGAGAAGCGAAACAGCCGCATCATCAAAGACGTGTCGGATGCGCCGGCTGGTCAGCGCATCACACCTCTTCAAACATCAAACAGATGTGCCCTGTACCGAGCGCATCACAGGGGATGCGCCCCCATACGTCCCCATACGCCTAGTGGTGCGACAACCGACGCGCCCACTCAGCTGTCCATCGAATGTCACCAACATTAAATACTGAACTGACAGAGTTGGCAGTACGCCTCCCCAAGCCTGAACGGTTGACAGCTTTTGCAAAAAACGAAGCGTCCACAATGTCAGCATCATCATGACTCTATCTCGACGGCTACTGCCACGTGGCCACTCGACCACCCGCATGCGCCTCCGCGGCCATGCGCCCAAACCTGCATGCGCCTCAAAAGCCATGCGCCTCAGACCCTTCACTGATCCCTAAAGACAGAAGAAGAGTCTCCAGTTGAAGCTTCGCATGCGCCTCAAAAGCCATGCGCCCCAGACTGATCTTTGATCCCGAAAGACAGAAGGAAAGTCGCTCGCATGCGCCTCAAAAGCCATGCGCCCAGAACGGCTCGTGACTCCTAAAGGTCATGAGCCAAAGTCTCCTCATGCGCCCAATCCCATGCGCATCCTACCAGATCATTCCCCATCAAATTCGAGATCTCCGAGCCATGGGTCGACGACACGTGTCCTTTGACTCAACTCACCCAAGATCTCAGCAACAGAAAGATCTTCTTTTCTGCTACGTGCCGGCTCACAACAGCAGCATGAAGAATTCAACCCCTCAATCAGGGCGCATCGTCCATGCGCCTCCATCAGCAATCACCACGTGGCGTCCCCACGTCCAGGCGCATCCTACATATGCGTGCATGAGCAGCCAGCCTGCAAAGCTATAAATAGAGGGATCATTTTCTTCTTACCAACGGACACACACACAGAGACATACATACGAACAATCCAGACAGAGATCACCAGAGAGGCAGATACAGACACTCAACGTCTTCCTCTCCTCAGCCAGCTCCAGCACCCAGAGCAATCTACACCTTCAGAGAACCGATAACCGTCGTCAACCCGTCAACAGAGTCAACGTATTACCACTCGCTCCATTGGCACTTAGGACCCAGATTAAACAAAAGTGTACTCCTAGGACTACATCTAAGTCCTATATTGTAACACTGTTCTGTTTGTATTAAGATTTGCAATCAAACAATTTTAATAGCAAACAAGCTGGCGACTCTGCTGGGGACCTCTTTCTCCTCTTGCGAGAAAGTTGTGTCACAGGCTGACGACGTGAAGGTGGGCTCCTCCCACAAGACGCTGGTCGTGCGCCTCAATCAACAGGCGTACGAGGAGTTCATTTCTGAAGGAAGCACGAGTCCTTCGAAGCGGCTGCCGAAGCCGAAGAAGACCCGCCGTGTCTGGGTGCGCAAAGTCGACGCCTCGGGCAACACCACTGAAGGAGATGCGCCAATCCAGCCCCCCCTTCCTGCTGACATTCTCAGCAACCAAGGTGCGCCCGCTGATGCAGCGCATCTCTCGGGGAAACGTGCGGCTGACCACGTTCCCCAGCCATCTCCCTCTCAGGCGAGGAAGATGCGTCGACGGAGCAGGGGCGCAGCCAATGCCCCGCGCATCACCTCTGATGCGCCATAAAAAGTCTCTGTCTTTGACAGACTCACTCGCTGTAATGGCGAGAAGAATTTGGATGCTGAGTACTATGCATCCCAGCGGGCTAGTACAAAGAAATCCAAGGCGGCACGGGCCATGCGCCACAAGCGTGCTATGCCAGCAGCAGGCCAGAGGCACGTGCTCACAATCACGTGCGCTGTCGATGGCAAGCTGTACAAGGTCGACTCAGGTGCTTCGGTACCAAAGACGAGTCGATCTTCAAAGTCCTCATCTCACTTGGGCGCATCCACTGCGTGCATAACTAAGTCGAGTACGGCAAATTCAGTGGTCTTGAACTCCCGTGCCTCCTCTCGTTGTGCGTTTGAGGTCCGTTCAAGTCACTTCAAATGTTGTTGTTCCCCCACTACTGATCATGATGCCTGCTTGGTATTAGATCAGGGGGCACAGCACTCACCTGTCCGCCCCGACGTTTGGCCTTGCCATGCGCCTGAAGGGGGTATGAAGGTAGCACTCTCCTCCAACGACCTGCGTAATGTGATCACTCACAAGCGCCGGTCAGGAGAGTCGACCAACAAGCACGATGAGCCTCTCACGGGGCATACTTGTACGGTGGTCACTATCAACTGCTGTGGCAAGGCGGCAGTACCACCAAGGCAGTCAGTCTTCCAGCGGCTGCAGTCATCGACACCCCTCCGACATCGTCTCGGGACAAAGGTGTCCACAGAAGAGGAACCAAGAGTTGCTTCATGCAATGTGGTCTCCAACTCCTCATCTCTCCGGAAAGCGACCGGCAATTCATCCAAAAGCCAACCGAGAAGAACCAAGGCAGCAGTCTCGACCTCTGGGGTGTTCGAAGGCACTCGGTCGAAGAAGAAGTTCTTAGAGGAAGCTGGAGGTAGTCAGACCCTTGTTGAGCTTCCTTCTGAAGACGAAGAAGTTCAAAGCACAGCTGCGGCAGATCTTCATCCTCGAGGCGAAGTCAGCCTCCCAGAAGCACCTCGAAACGAGGATGTCCCCCAGGACACAGCTGGGAGTAGAGACGAAGAGGCCCTTCAAGACGGAGCTGAGGACAATCAGGCCCTGGCAGATACGCCCTTCGAGAATGACCTCCAGAATGTGACTGGGGGTGACCGAGCTGAAACACCAGGAGAGGTGACTCCCCCACATGAAAGTGAGGCCGAGAGCGAAGCCTCAACCAATCCATCCACTCCTGGCCGTGTCAGGACAGTATACATGGCTGGGGATGATGCCGAGTCTGATGCGCCACCGCAGGATATTGTTCAGCGCATAGACTCATTAGAGGGAGGACTCAAAACCCTCTATGCCTCTATGCAAGCACTGACTTAAGCAGTGTTTGATATTCGATCGGCCTTGACCAGAACACCTTCAACCGGTCCCGACCCAGGAGTTAATGGGGAGTCGAGTGTCCCCCTTCAACGGGCACCCTCCGACACAGAAGCACCTCGGACATCGGAACCCTCAAACGCTCCGCTCCAGATAGTGCCACCTTCTCCGACTCCTAGCTCCACGGAGGATGTGGTCGAAATGATCAAGGACCTGCGGGAGCGCTTCGAGTCCAAAAACAGACAAGAGGAGCGCCAGAAGATGGGCATTCCCCAGCCTTATCCCCTCGAGTGGAACAAAGTGGTTTATCCTTCAAAATATAAACCACAAACACTCACACCATACGATGGGAAGGACTCTCCGCATCGATACCTGACATATTTCCAGTCACAAACGGGGCATCTTCCAAAGGAGGACGCGCTCCTCACCAGTATCTTTGTTGGGGCCCTAAAAGAGGTGGCGTATGACTGGTACTGCAGCCTCCCCGACAATTCTATATCGTCCTTCGACGACTTGACGCGCCTCTTCCTCGATCGCTTCTACGACGGCGGGAAGGACATGACGATGGCATCTCTCATAGAGATACGCCAGAAGGAAAAAGAAACAGCAGGGAGGGCTCGAACTCGGCCCGCTTGGGTCGGGTTTTGAGTTGGGTCGGGCTGGCCAGGGGGTCAGCCCGACGGTTGTACATCTTACCTGATGCCAAACCTATCAAACAACAACAGCGACGTTTCCGTCCGGACATCATGAATGCCATCGATCAGGAGGTGGACAAACTCTTGACTAGCGGCTTCATCCGTGAGGAATAACACCCAGATTGGGTAGCCAACGTCGTACCTGTCACCAAGAAGAACGGGAAGATACGAGTCTGTATCGACTTCAGGGACCTCAATTCTGCTTGCCCGAAGGACGAATTCCCGCTTCCGATCACCGATGTGATGATCGACAACACATGTGGCTTTGAACGCATGTCCTTCATGGATGGGTATTCAGGCTACAATCAAATCAAGATGTTCCCCGATGACGCGAAACACACGTCATTCAGGACTCCAAAGGGTGTTTTCTGCTACACAGTAATGCCCTTCGGCTTGAAAAACGCCGGTACAACATACCAACGAGCTATGAGCACCATCTTCCGTCAACATCTTCACAAAATAGTCGAATGCTATGTTGACGACATCGCAGTCAAGAGCCGCCTCAAAGGAGATCACTTACAGGATTTGAAGACAGTATTCGATCTCATGCAGGCGCATCAACTCAAAATGAACCCCGCTAAATCCTTCCTGGGGGTTTCTAGCGGCAAATTCTTGGGCTTTGTCATCACGGCGAAAGGCATTCATGTTGATCCCGAGAAGACCAAAGCCATCCTCAACATGGACCCTCCGAAGAATCTTCGAGAACTTTGAGGCTTACAGGGACGTCTGGCATACATCCGGAGGTTCATAGCAAACCTCTCCGGTAAATGTCAACCCTTTACTCAGCTCATGAAGAAAGGAGTCTCTTATGTCTGGACAGAGGAGTGCCAAAAGGCTTTCGACGACATCAAAGCCTATTTGACGAGCCCACCAGTCCTGGTGGCACCTGTCGCGGGCAAACCATTCCTTCTCTACGTCCGTGCCATGGATCATTCCCTTGGCGCTCTGCTGGCTCAAAACAGCGATACAGGCTATGAGCAAGCAATCTACTACCTCAGTCGAACGCTCATCGGGGCCGAACACCGGTACAACCCCGTCGAAAAGGAGTGCTTGGCTTTGGTGTTTGCCATCCAGAAGACCCGTCATTATGTCTCGGGCCAGACAATTCATGTCATTTCCCGAGTCAATCCACTCAGAGTCCTCATGACGAAGCCAGTATTATTGAACTCCCAGCTAGCCAAATGGGCGATTTTGCTAACACCATATAATATGGTGTTTGTCCCGCAAAAGGCTGTTAAAGGTCAAGCTCTGGCTGACTTTTTAGCTGCACACCCCATCCCAGAATCCTCAAAACTCTATAAAGACATCCCGAATGAGGTCCAAGAATCCAACGTCACCGAAGGAAGCTCCGTTTGGCGGATGTTTTTCGATGGCGCTTCGAGAACAGGCCCCAAAGGCCAAATCATCGCAGGAGTGGGGGTAGTCTTAGTCTCCCCCGATCAGCTGGTCATCCAGCGTGCTTACTCCCTTTCGAAGCCGTGCTCCAAAAATGTTGCCGAGTACAACGCACTCGTCATGGGACTCCAACTCGCACAACAGCTGGGGGTGGACCATCTGGAAGCCTACGGTGACTCAAAACTCATCGTGAACCAGATTCGAGGGCAGTACGAAGTTCGCCATGAAGATCTGATCCCTTACCATGAAGTTGCATTGAACATCATTTCAACCTTCATCGGGTTCTTCATCGAACACGTGCCTCATATACAAAACTTGGAGGCTGACGCTCTGGCTGGCCTCGCAGCCTCATTGGCAGCACCCTTTGGGACTCAACACTATATCACGGTAACAGGCCGAGACTTGATTTGTCCCAGAAACAACCTGTGCTTGCAAGTAGCCCACGCCATACCGATGAACACTGGGGTTAAAGTCCGAGACTGGAGGTTCCCGTTCATCGACTTCGCTGTCTACGGAATTCTTCCAGAAGACCCGAAGGAAGCCGTCTCAGTCAGGAGACGCTCTCTTCGATTCTACTACGATACAGCTACCAAAACGCTGTACCGGCGCTCCTTCGATGGGCGCCTCCTTCGATGCCTGTCCAACGAAGAAGCAGCCGAAGCTCTTCAAGAAGCTCATGATGGAACTTGCGGAGCTCATCAACCCGGTCCTAAGTTGCAGGATCGACTGCGACGTATGGGCTACTACTGGCCAACCATGGCGCCGACGCTGTTGAATATGCTAAGAAGTGTCACACATGCCAACTTCATGCAGACTTCATACATACACCGTCTGAACCACTACATCCTACAGTCGCCTCCTGGCCCTTCGAAGCCTAGGGTATGGATATTGTGGGACCTATCACCCCTCCTTCATCAAGAGGACACCGCTTCATCCTGGCCATCACCGATTACTTCTCCAAATGGGCAGAAGCAGTCCCACTGGCGGAAGTAAAGAGCTCCAGGGTGGTCAGCTTTATCAAACACCATGTCATTTACCGTTTCGGAGTACCCCGGCGGATCATTCATGACAACGATCCTCAGTTTATCAGCCACATTTTTAGCAGGTTCTGTGACAAGAACCGCATTCAAAATGTGGCATCCACCGCCTATAATCCGACAGCAAACGGGTTAGCAGAGGCGTTCAACAAAACCATCGTCAGGCTACTCAAAAAGGTCGTATCATCCAATAAACGCGACTGGGATGAAAAGCTTGGCGAATGCCTTTGGGCCTACCGCACAACGGTACGGACCCCGACAGGCAACACACCATTCTCTCTGGTCTACGGGAGCGAAGCGGTACTGCCTCTCGAGATCCAGATACCCTCACTCCGCGTGGCAATAACAAACAAACTCACAGAAGAGGACAATCAACGTCGTCGTCTGCGGGAACTGGTGGCACTCGAAGAGAAGCGTCTCCTAGCTCAACAACGCATCGAACTCTACCAAGCCCGTATATCACAGGCTTTCAACAAGAAGGTCAAACAGAGGACTATCCAAGTTGGCGACCTGGTTCTAGCAGTCAGAAGGCCAATGGTGTTAACTCACAAGACACCAGGAAAGTTCGAGCCCAAGTGGGAAGGACCTTTCATCATAGAGACGGTATACTCAAACGGTGCTTACCGCCTCGCCAAACCCAATGGAGACTTGTTCATGATGTCCATCAACGGCAAGTTCCTAAAGAAGTACTATTCTTGACATCCTCCAGACATGTACTTCTCCAAGGGGATCTGTGGGCCCAATCATCGGGATTCATAAACAATCTCCTTCCATAAACTCATCCGCCTCGGGAACCCAGCTGTTCCGTGGCTTCCTTCAGTAGAAAGACAACCACGTCCACACTACCTCTGAGTTGTTCCTCTACACCCTACAAAGCGGACTCTTACGCTACGTAAGCCGACGCTACCCTTCATGTTTACCACGTCCACATTACCTCTGAGTAAACATCTCGTACAAACAACCCCCGCGTTGTCGTACATTGATCGCCGAACTTCCACGTCCACATCACCTCTGAGTTGTTCAGCGTATCCCCCAGGATCATTCCTACCACGTCCATCACACCTCTGAGTAGGATGATTCTATCATTTGGACCCAATGATTGCCATGTCCACATCACCTCTGAGCAAACATGTTGGTTCCTTCAAACTTATTGTCTGTGCCTAAAAATCAAGGTGCACAAAAGATAATAGGTCCACACAAATCATCAAGTTCATAATAACAAAAATGAACACATCACAAAAAGTTGCATACTTTTTTATTTTCTGAAATAGAGAGTACAAAAGGCTACATTATCCCTCAGCAAAGGGTTGCAAAAGAGCATAAAAAAGGGGAAAACTACAGTCCCTGAACCTCCCCTTTCCTTTGTCGGCACCGCCGCGAGGAGTCTTGGGAGAAATTCTAACAGAGAGGAAGAAATTGGGTTTTCAGAAGAACTCTAAAGGAGGCAAAGGCACAGAGTAGAAGAACTCTCTCTCTCTCCACCTCTCACCTATTTATAGGCCGTGGTCGCACGCGTGAACCGATGACGAGTGATCTCAGCCGTCGCCTCGGGTCTTGTGAAGATAACAGCAGATAAAACCAAAAGATCATCATTAATCTTTTCGGTTATCGAGGCATTATCAAATTTATTAATTGAGAAGAGCATGCGGCTGAACAAGCATGCGCCCCAACAGTCATGCGCCCTGATCGCCATGCTTCTTATTCAAAGTATTCCAAAACTTATTCAAAAGTTTTGAAAACTTTGAAGGGGGTCTTATAAAAGCATGGAATTTCACAACCAGAAAGACCATGCGCCAGACACTACAGGCACCAGGAACAGGACACTCCACAGCAAGATCAATAGCCATAGACATCTGAAGAAGGACTTTTTATTTTATATATATATAAGTCTATTACATGTCTAGAAAAGGTTGTACAAAGGAGAATTTCTACAAAGGAAAGATCCTAAGTCTACAGCCAGCGGCCACCATGCGCCTCCAGATAGGCGCAACAGTCACCATGCGTCTCCATCCAGGTGCATCCCGCCATCTCTTCAGCAGCTCAGTTATGTGCATCCAGCTCAGTTATGTGCATCCCTTCAGCAGCCCAGTTATGTGCCACTCTCCAACCAGGCTCACCTGGCCGAGCAGCAGCCCAGTTACGTGCCGCTCTTCCAGCCAGGCTCACCTGATAAATGCTTCCACAAAGTATTTAACCCTCTGGCTGGAACCAAGGAAGAGAAGAGCACGGCAAATCTGTGGCCAAGGGAGGCTTCGAAAGAGCCTCCAAAGGCCAAGGAAGACCGTGATCGAAATACGGCTAAAGGAGCAGCTTTCAGAGTGGGCGACACCCACTTTGAAGGAGAGAGAGAGCCTAGCACCGCCATTCTGATCTACGGCTCTTCCGGAACAACGGAGACGAGGCCCGAGCATCCCTATCTTTGGATGCAACAGGCACCTTTCGCCCGCCTCGGAAGCCCTCGACTCCGTCTTTTGGATGTAACAGTCACCTTCAAGAGCATCAACGATGACATGGCGTCTCATCTTCACCCTCGGGAGCACCTCGTCAACAGAATGCACCCGAGAACCCGAGTTCATATTGGAAAGACGTGAGGGAATAAGAGGCCAACCTTCTCTCCATGCCACTATTTATAGGCCGGGCAGATCAAACCCATGTGCCAAGTGGATGGCTCTCCGAATTCTGTGCAATGAACTCACATTAAATGGATGAACTAGACGCCTCGACTTCAGCCAAACGGCTATTAAAAGCACTCGAGAAGCGAAACAGCCGCATCATCAAAGACGTGTCGGATGCGCCGGCTGGTCAGCGCATCACACCTCGTCAAACATCAAACAGATACGCCCTGTACCGAGCGCATCACAGGGGATACGCCCCTATACGTCCCCATACGCCTAGTGGTACGACAACCGATGCGCCCACTAAGCTGTCCATCGAATGTCACCAACATTAAATGCTGAGCTGACAGAGTTGGCAGCACGCCTCCCCAAGCCTGAACGGTTGACAGCTTTTGCAGAAAATGAAGCGTCCACAACGTCAGCATCATCATGACTCTATCCTGACGGCTACTGCCACATGGCCACTCGACCACCCGCATGCGCCTCCGCGGCCATGCGCCCAAACCTGCATGCGCCTCGAAAGCCATACGTCTCAGACCCTTCACTGATCCCTAAAAGATAGAAAAAGAGTCTCCAGTTGAAGCTTTGCATGCGCCTCAAAAGCCATGCGCCCCAGACTGATCTCTGATCCCGAAAGACAGAAGAAAAGTCGCTCGCATGCGCCTCAAAAGCTATGCGCCCAGAACGGCTCGTGACTCCTAAAGGTCACGAGCCAAAATCTCATCATGCGCCCAATCCAAGGCGCATCCCACCAAATCATCCCCCCACCAAATCAGAGATCTCCGAGCCATGGGTCGACGACACGTGTCCTTTGACTCAACTCATCCAAGATCTCAGCAACAGAAAGATCTTCTCCTCTGCTACGTGCCGGCTCACAACAGCAGTACAAAGAATTCAACCCCGCGAGTAGGGCGCATCATCCATGCGCCTCCATCACCAATCTCCACGTGGCGTCTCCACGCACCGGCGCATCCTACATATGTGCGCATGAGCAGCCAACCTGCCCAGCTATAAATAGAATGACCATTTCCTTTTGACACACACACACAGAGACATACATACGAACAATCCAGACAGAGATCACCAGAGAGGCAGATACAGACACTCAACGTCTTCCTCCTCTCAGCCAGCTCCAGCACCCAGAGAAATCTACACCTTCAGAGAACCGATAACCGTCGTCAGCCCGTCAACGGAGTCAACGCATTACCACTCGCTCCATTGGCACTTAGGACCCAGATTAAACAAAAGTGTACTCCTAGGACTACATCTAAGTCCTATATTGTAACACTGTTCTGTTTGTATTAAGATTTGCAATCAAACGATTTTAATGGCAAACAGTCTGCACTGGAGTCACAATGTCCTAAATAGAGCAATATGAGTTATAATGTATTTAAAATAAGGTAAATAAAGTTTACGTTGCAATCTACATGATTCTAGGTCAGTCTAGGTTAAAGTCAACTATGGTCAACTCTAAAGTCAAACTAGGTCAAACTAGTTAGGGTTGGGTCAACAATGGTCAACTAGTCTAGGTTAGTCAATTCTAGGTCTAAACAACTAAGTCTATGCAAATCAAGTATCCAAGATAGCTACTAACTCATAGCATAAGTCACTTGCTAAACCAAGCACAAAACTGAACCATAAGCTAACAAGGTACACAAACTTAGTCATATAATGTATATATATTATTCACATTCACATATTCATATACATAGATATATATAGGAAAGCTATATATATATATATATATATATTATATATATGTATATATATATATGTATATATATATATATATATATATATATATATATATATATATATATATATATATACAAGGAGAGGTAAAAAAAAAATATACAAGGAGAGGTAAAAGAGTAAGTGAGTGTGTGTGTTTGGCATGTGTGTGAAAAGATATATGTTAATGTTCTCAGATTTAGTGATAGGTAGGTGTATGTGACATGGGATACTTGGTGTCAAAGGGTGTATGAATGCATGTGTGTAAAAGGTTATAGGTTAACTCAGTTTATAGAAATGTATACATATATACTTATATTGCATACATGCATACATACATATCATGTATACATACATACATTGCATACATGCCTACATACATATCATATATGCATACTTGCATTCATTCATGCACCTATATATACATACATAGATGCATACATACATATTTGAATACATTATATACTTGCATACATTATATTCATATATGCATACTCTACATTATATTACATTCATTCATGTATACATGTATACATATAATATATGCATACAAATTTATATATTTAACTCAAAATATATGTGAATACATACATTACATTACCTTAACACATATATATATCATTCATTCATATCTCATATACATGTTGTAGCTCCCCTTTCCGAAATTTTTGAAATATTTTATTTATTTATTTGATTTAAATGGTGATTTTTAAAACCAATATCAGTGTGTATAGTTTACTTGTGTGGAGCCTCAGCCTATATAACACATGCATCCTTTGGGCCTGTATGAATGTGGAATATATATATATATTAGTTGGGACTTAAAAGCCCTCCCCTCTTATTTATTTACTAGTGTTTATATTTTAATGTACTATTTAATTTAGAATCCAAATACATATATATATATATATATATATATATATATATATATATATATATATATATATATATATATATATATATATTTATATATATATATATATATATATATATATATATATATATTTGGATTCTAAATATATATATATATATATATATATATATATATATATATATATATATATATATATATATATATATTTAGAATCCAAATATATATATATATATATATATATATATATATATATATATATATATATATATATATTTGGATTCTAAATATATATATATATATATATATATATATATATATATATATATTTGGATTCTAAATATATATATATATATATATATATATATATATATATATATATATATATATATATATATATATATATATATATATAAATATATATATGTAAAATATATATATATATATATATATATATATATATATATATATATATATATATATATATATATATATATATATATATATATATATATATATATATATATATGACATGTAAAAAAATATATATATATATATATGCAAAAAAAATATATATATATATGTAAAAATATATATATATATATATATGACATGTCCCCAAACTT
This sequence comes from Iris pallida, assembly GCA_029216955.1. NCBI lineage: Eukaryota > Viridiplantae > Streptophyta > Magnoliopsida > Asparagales > Iridaceae > Iris > Iris pallida. Next base: position 29,485,630 of record JANAVB010026999.1, on the reverse strand, counting down.
AACTTAGGAATTTAATTACCTATAATCATAGACTAAATTGTTTTGTCACTAGTATTGGGTAAGTAATTATGTGATTCGGAGTATCCACATATATATAAATAATTTAGAGTCTATATATACGTATATACAATTTTTGAGTGCATATATATACCTATACATGAATAGCCATCCAAATACAATTTTCCTAGCCCAAGTGTATCGGCATGGCCCAAGCACGCACCCAACATCTGCATATGTGGGCAGCAACTCTTGCTTGTGGATACACCATTTTCTTTGCATGGTACTGTACACACGTAATCCCAACTCCCTTTCACTTATTAACTTACCAACCTAACCTATATTTCATTTAAAACCCAGCCCAAGCCCAGGCCTCTCTCCAATTTGGACCATTACGTAAACCTAATAGCATCTATAAAGCCCCTGCTAGCCTCTCCATTTCAATTGACGAAATAGTAGCCGCCGCCACCATCTTCTTCACATCTCGAGCCACCTGACCAGCCAGAGACTCCTTCACACACACTGCTGAGACCAGCACAGCATCCTTAGACGTTGAGACGTCCTATAGATGCGGATGATGCCGTCTCGTAAGTCCTCTCCGGTTGTGCTGTACGAAGCTTTCTTCTGATGCCGACGTGCGATGAAACCACCATCGACCAGACCGAAGCACCAACGCTCACCCACGTCTTCGACACCACGAACCACCGAAGCCATCTTACGCATTTTCGAGGGGCTCGCCACGATGTCATCAGTTCCGTGTATGATCAGCGAGCGCAGGCACCACCACTTCTTCCACAACTCGAACTTTCCAACCTGCGAATAGGTAAATTTTTGCTAAAACTCTCATCTCATGTTTCCACTAGTTGAACAGTTGAGTTTCTTATTAGAAGAAACTTAACAAATAGCAATGTTCAATGGAAGTAATATGGTAGTATTGAGTATAATAATAACATTATATAGGTACTACACCATCGAAACTTGTTTCCACAAGTTGTCTTCACAACTTCCAAGCTTGCTTGCATTCTAAATAGTAATAGAAATAGTAACACCAAACTATTTTTTATTTATGTTTAAACAAATAAGGGATAGAGAATTATGCAAAAGCAACCCTCAATTATTGAATATTATATCATCTATACATAAATAGGATTAAAAACAGTTTTCAAAACTAGAAAATCCTCCGATATGACGTGCGTTTCGCCAATCCGGGTGATGTGTCGCACACTGTAAGCATCGAAAGGCGCGTACGGATATTATGAACGTGTGGGCTTTGATGGAATTCAAATTGGTCGCGTGTGCGCGACGTATTCAATACGTATCCGTCGAAATTCACCGTATCGGCCTCTGTGCAAATTTCTCAATTACTTTGTGCACGTTCGTCAGATCGAGACAAAACTTATGCCAACAGGACAGTATCATTTTTCTGGTCTTGTATGCCAAGTTTGGTCCAATTCTGAGACAATTGATCGGATCGCCGTTTCGCGGGCCCCACGATCCGATTCAACGGGCGATTTTGTGCACGGCTCGCCGGAATCCAACTCTGGACATACAGTTGGGTTCGTATCATCAAACCGAATCTGTAGACATATAGTTTGACAACTTTAGAGACCATTAACTCTAGCACATTTTTCGGTGCAAAGCGGGTCTAACGGCGGACGTCATTTTTGCCTAAAATTACCGTTTTGCCCCCGTGTCCAGAATTTGACTTAAGGACAGGCAATCCTAGTAATTTGACTATTCTGAGAATGTTGGCAATGTCTATTTCATCTTTCGGAGACTATTGTGAGAATTGAGTCCTGCGGCTTATTAGTTTGTTGAGATGTATTTGGATCTACATGCAACCACCAGGCAAGATACCTTGCCTCCCTCTACAGCTCATTACTCATGCTTACAGTTCCTTTACTTTGTATATGTTATCAGTTAGTTCTCTAGTTGTTCATGATATACATTCTTATTTAGTCCCTATATCCTTATATGTTATCAGTTACTTATTTCAGTTCTCTTGATTTACATGCTTTACTTTAGACAATATTTACTGGTTTATTAGTCGTGTTCTTTTATCGTTATCATGCTTGACTGGATGTCATGGTTCTACCGGATTGGTTCCCTCTCATACCGTGTCGTGAGTCGTATCGTGTCATAGGATGTGTAAGTCATAACGGAACTGTTGTACCTTGATTTCTTGAAGCTAACCTGCAAGTCCACACTAGGGGCGAGGGTTAGTAGTCATCTGTATCTTGATTTTGTGAAGCTAACCTGCGAGTCCACACTAGGGGCGAGGGTTAGTAGTTATCTGTCTACACCTACGAGTCCACATTAGGGGCGAGGGTGATGCTAGCCTGCGAGCCCACACTAGGGGCGAGGGTTAGTAGTTATTGATCCACACCTGCGAGTCCAAATTAGGGGCGAGGGTGATGCTAGCCTGCAAGCCCACACTAGGGGTGAGGGTTAGTAGTTATCTATCCACACCTGCGAGTCCACATTAGGGGCGAGGGTGATGCTAGCCTGCGAGTCCACACTAGGGGCGAGGGTTAGTAGTTGTTCAAACCTGCAAGTCCACACTAGGGACGAGGGTTTGAGTATTCGATTGGTTATCCATTGACATCGTGATATCGTGTTCTCTTATTCTTCTCCAGCAGTTCGTTTATGCGTAGCGGTTCTTCCAGTCGTGTACAGTCGTATTTTCGTGTTGATTGGTCTTTTTCCGTTTATTTTTCTGTATTTTCTTTATTGCATGATAAACTGCTAGATAGGCAAATTTTTTTGTATTTTGCTATGTCCCCTGAGGACCTGATGATCTCTTCAGGTTTAGTGATTGCATGGAGTTAGCTAGTAGCTATGGATGGCGGATGATTATGACACTTGTGGGGTCCAGATGTTTACGATATTGCTTGCGAGATTCAGGTATTGATACCATGTTTATTATCCAGTTCATCCAGCTCATGCTTTTCTTTCATTACCATGAGATATCATGTTTCCTAATTCAGTTTTAGACTCTTGTTATTTTCTTAGAGTGTTATCGGACATATATGCTAGTGGGCTGCAGACCACGACCCATAGTGTTCATTCATGTTTCGTACACTTATTGTGGATTTGAGATATAGATTACTTTTGCCATCATTGGCAGTTTACCATGGCCATGACAGCGTTTACGTATTCGAGTCGGACTGGAGTCCACTTGATGCGTAGCTGGCTTGCTTACGCTCTCACATCTGAAAAGCGGGTGCGGGTCGTGACACATGCACACTTCAGTTCATGTATTATATCCATTCACATATCATTAAGTTGCATACATATACTTATTTTCATTACATACATGTAATTGATGCATATTACATACTTATATGCATCTATACATTATATACATTGTATACAACATGTAAAAATAGAAAAGGGAAAAAAGGGGGGAAAACTGAAATGGAAAGGGAAGGAAAGGAAAAATGTAAGAAAAAAGAAAAATAGTGGACATATACATGCTTGCATCATATATTTTACATTACCATACATGCTATCATTATATATTGTATTATATTATGTATACATTATGCATTCATATCTATTATTACATGTATACCTTGCATTCATATCTAGCATTCATTATATACTTTCATGCATACATTGTATATCATTCTTTCATTCATGCATTTATGCATTGCTTACATACATTACATTGATTGCATTCCTACATGCTTGAATTCAACCATATATATATATTAATGTAAAGAGGATACATATCATATATATCATTTCATTCATCTAACATACCATGTATTACATACTCTACATTTATTTAATATCCATACTACATAGGCTCATAGGTTACACAAAATACCTATGTCGTAAGTCATTCTTCTACTTAAAATCAATATTGTACCAATTGGGCCTTCACTAAATTCTAGGATTTAAGTATGTTGTAACCCTTCGTGTTAGCTTTCTGAAACTTCAAACGGATCGTATTTTCGTGTCTGGAAGCTACCGAAATCGCGAAAACATCGAAACGTGTTTGTCTTTCGGACAGCTGACACTCAAATAATTTTACAAAAAGTTCCAGAATGATTTTGCCTTATTAAATTATATATTTGGAAAGCTAACTTTGATACGGTTCTTTTAAAAAAAAGGAAGATTAAACGGAGTTCTAAGCTAAAAGTTATGACATTTCTAAGTTGTTTTGGTCAATAAAAATGTGGATGAATATTATGACGAATTTGAGTTGTTTTGGACAAAAGAAACACATGTAGGCCAAGATACTTGGATACCAACATAGGTATCCAAATGAAACTCATTCTAACTATCCTAACTAAGATCAATCCACTCTCTAACCATTCTAAAACTGAATTTAAATATCTATTTAAACTATTATCATACATACACATGGGGTGTCCTAATTTGGGATCTATCAAGTAGGACACAAGACACATATCTAAAATCCTCAAGAGAGCTCCAAATTGCCTCAAATTTGAATCTAAAGGGGACACATGCATGAGGATGGATCCTACGGATTCAAAACTAATTTATATGCAAAGGAAATCGATTTAGAGGATGGATTTTACATATTGGGAGTAGAATCCCAATGAATCCTTTAGGACACGGCTCCGATACGAAGATCCCTCAAAGTGCACACTCCTTATTGCATTTCTCTTCCAATCCTTGGTAGCACCCTTCCCTTGGAGAATGAAAATGATTGAGGGAAGATTTGGTGAAGGAATGATTTGATTTGGAGATCAAATCAAAGGGAAGGCTCTCTAAAATTAGGGAAGAACAAAAAGAAAATAAAAGAGGCAAGATTGTAATGAATAAAATAAATCATTCTGCCATAAAGGTGGCTGCCATAAAGAGTCCATTAGGGCTAATGGGAAATGTCCTAATTGCCCCTCTCTAGTCTCATATGGTTAAGTCTACACTAGGTTCAAGTTTGGGGTCAAAAGGATTTAGTTTTGAGTCTCTAACTTAACCATTCTAACATGATAAAAATTAGTCTAACTAACTAACTTAAATGTTGGGTTTTGTGGGCCATGCTTAACTTAATATTGGGTCCCATCTAGAGTTTAAGCTACCCGGGTCACAATACAAGTCGGAACGAGACGAAACTCAAACCCGACTAAACAAATCCAATAAAACAATATTAAAAATATAAAATTTTCCCAAAATATTAAAATATAAAAAATGACCAAAATCATAATACATCAATTTAAATATTATTAAACTAATCTAAAATTCACCAATTAATCAAAATCCTAAATAATTTAAAGTCACAAAATGACCAAAATACCCTTAGTCTAAAAGTTGTAAATAGTCATTCTAATCACATGGTTAGGTCCCCATGGTCATGGTTAGTCTCTAGGCTCAACAGTTATAGGGTTCACTAGCTAACACATCAAAATTATAATTCACCAATTTTAAATAGTATTAAATTAATTAAAAATCATCATAAATCATTAATCCTATTATTAAATAATAAAATTTTACAAAAGTTCAAAATTACTCTCATTTAGAAAACTGGGTGTTACAAACCATCTGAATTCCTACATCCGGCGGTGGCATCCTGGCCATTTGAGGCATGGGGAATGGATATCATTAGTCCAATCACCCCGCCCTCATCCAGAGGACACCGCTTTATACTCGCAATTACGGACTACTCCAAATGGGCGAAAGCTGTTTCGCTTGCAGAAGTGAAGACATCAAACGTGATCAACTTCGTCAAGCATCACGTCATCTATCGCTTTGAACTACCTCGAAGGATCATCCATGACAATGGTCCGCAGTTCGCAAACCACGTCTTCTATCGATTTTGCGACAAATATCGAATTCAGAATGTTGCTTCAATACCATACAACCCGACGGCTAATGGTCTGGCTGAAGCTTTCAATAAAACCATAATCAAGCTTCTTAAGAAGTTCATGTCCTCAAATAAACGCGACTGGAATGAAAAGCTTGGCGAATGCTTATGGGCGTACCGTACTACAGTCCGGACAGCCACTGGGAACACACTATTCTCTTTGGTATACGAAAAAGTGAGGCAGTTCTCCCGTTGTAAACTCAAATCCCCTCGCTGTAGTGCCCCGTCCCTACATCGTGCCCCGTTGTTCGTCCACGGGGTGCGCGAGAAAGGAACACTGTCGCTATCGACTCGGTCGGGACCGATAGGTCGGGATCGATCGAATCGATCGAACGGGAACGGTTGAATTAAGATCCATTCCCCGTTATGGAATGGCTTCTTCAGAACCAAGTCCCATATTCAGCGGGCTACGCCTCAAGGATTGACTCTGCGGCTGAGTCGGGAGAGACCTCCCATTGCTCTGCTTTTTACGCCGCTTGCGTTAGTTTTGGCTTTGTTTTCCGAATGCGTTTTCGTGAATATTTTCGATGGTTTTCATGGCTTACGTTTCGAACTTCGCATTCATATCGAAATTCTTGAATAACACAGTGTTCTAATCGGTTGCTCGTGCGATTTCAGGTGATCGCGTAGGCAACGTCTAGCGCGGCCAACCAGTTTCTCGCCTCAAGTAAATACTAAGGTGAGTGGCTGACCTCCTTCGTCTCGACCCTCTATTTTAAAATGAGAACTCGGGTAATGATATTAAAATTGAATGATTTGTTTACAGAATACAAGTCCTGTATGTTAGAAGTGAAAAAGAATGAGTTGTGTTGAAAAGAGATAGAATTATTTTAGGCCTGCAAAACGAACAAGTAAATGAATTGATTACATAACAAGCCCCAACGGTATCCTAAATACACCATGTTAACCTATCATGGTCATGGACAACTTGTCGACAAGGGCGATGGTTTCTTCGAGCGGCAACCCGGGGCCACGGGACCGACTCGACCTAGGAAGAAACAGGTTATAGCTGAGCTGGGTAATAGGCAATCGATAAGACGGGGACTTGCATCGGAGCTCGCTACTTGCGTTGCAAGGGTCCCGTATTACCAGGCTATGTCCAAGATGGCTAGTTAATGCCAGTGACCTCCATATCAAACACTTGATATAAATTGTTATCAACTAACAGGGAAAGTGATGGTAAGTTTTATGTTGCACGACGCGCTCTGCCAGAGGAAATCTTGGTGTAACTTAATGCAACCCGGGGCCACGGGACCGACTCGACCTAGGAAGAAACAGGTTATAGCTGAGCTGGGTAATAGGCAATCGATAAGACGGGGACTTGCATCGGAGCTCGCTACTTGCGTTGCAAGGGTCCCGTATTACCAGGCTATGTCCAAGATGGCTAGTTAATGCCAGTGACCTCCATATCAAACACTTGATATAAATTGTTATCAACTAACAGGGAAAGTGATGGTAAGTTTTATGTTGCACGACGCGCTCTGCCAGAGGAAATCTTGGTGTAACTTAATGCTTCTTATGAAAATATCTAGGATGGCTAGAAAGACCACTAAAAGCAAGTTTTATAATTTTATCTAAATTCTTGAACCAAATGAGAGCCTAGAAATTAATTAGCCACTCGCCAGTACATGTTGATTGTACTGATCCTCGCTCTCTCCACATTTGCGATAGATCGGGAGGAGCGTGCTACGTGAAGGGAGGCAACGCTCGTGTGTTTTGAAGCTTCGTCCGTGCATCAAAGCTTGGATCAAACCTTTAAAGACTTCGCTGTTGAAGATCGAAGACAGATGGAGCGACTTCCCACCATCCCAGGTGTTTTTGTAATTTTGGTTGTATAATCAAGGGATGAATGTATGGAATGGCTATCTCGTCGACGTTCATTTTGTAATGAAGTCAGTTTGTAAAAAGCCCGCGCGGCGCCCTTGTATCGAGTCTGTAAAAATGATGTTCATTATCAATAAAGCTTAAATTTCCTTCTCTATGTGTGTTCAATTTACTCTGCGCATTCTTTGTTGTTGTGTTTCGGATAACCTTATGACTATGCCTTGTGCGAGCGCAACTTAGGCTTGCACGGCATCACGCCCGGAGGCCGACTATCGATTCTACGGAATCGGGGCGTGACATAATGGTATCAGAGCACGGCTTTACGTCCTTTGCCTCTAGTGTCGAGTTTCTAGTCTCAAATTATTGGTCTCGTGTCGATGAGATATGTCGTTCCATACGAGGGAGTCTGTATTAAGTTTTGTGACTAATGTATTTTTACCTTCAAAATCCCAGAAGGTGCGGCGGTGAACGTGGCATTGAACGAAGAAAGTGCTTCGAGCGGCTCGAGTAGCTCGAGGCCCGGACCCTCTAACGATGCCATGGAACGGATGTTGCACATGCTAGAAGCGCAACAACAACAAGCTCAGGAGAATCAACGCCTGAATGAGCAACATCGACGGGAGACGAAGGCACATCGACGGGAGGTAAAGGCACGCCAGACCCAGTTCGAGCCCCGATTCGATACACAATTCAAGTTACAGCAGAAGCAGCTTGATACTCTTCAGCAGATTGTACAGACAGTGGTGGCCAACAACAACAACTCTGCGACAACTCCTACCGTGACCGAGCCTGCGGCCAGACAAAGTGAAATCGATCCGGAGGCACCCGAGCCTACAGATGCAGCACCGAGAAGTTCTAACTTCGACGTGTCAAAATTCACAAAGAGTTGCCGTACTTCCTTCAACGGCACGGAAGATCCCTCCTTGGCGATCGACTGGTTAGAGGAACTGGAAGACAAGTTCGAGCTGCTGGGCGTCGAAGAGTCCAAGAAAGTCGCATGCGCTCAACTTCTACTCCTGTCGAACGTGCACGACTGGTGGGCCGTACAAAAGCGAGCGATCAGACGCGACGACGAGACATCGGTAATTTCTTGGGCCACCTTCCGCGAGCCGTTCGAGATCGAGTACCTACCCGAAGCCGTTCGACAAGAGAAGGAAAATAAATTCATGCAGCTAAGACAAGAGAACATGACGGTGCGGCAGTACGCGGCAGAGTTCAACAAGTTAGCCAAGTTTGCTGGAGAATTCTTGCCCTCCCTAGCGAGTCGTGCTCGACGGTTTAAAGTGGGTCTACGACCATCCATCTACGCCCATGTGTCCGTTCCACAATACAAAACGATGGGGGAGTCTCTCAACCACGCCCTCCGCCTTGAACGCCAATATCCTCCAGGTGATGCCGGCGCTGTGCATACCTACAATCACAAATGCCCTAGCCACGCGGGAGGGAACAACGTGACCAAGCGTCCGAACAATGGGCCCCAAAGCTGATATCAAGGGCGTAATCCACGGCCTTACTACAACCGATGTCATAATATCGGTCACACGATCGACGATTGCCAGGTACCAGAGGATGGATGCTGGAACTGTCGCAAGAGGGGCCACACTCGTGCTGAGTGTCCAACCAGAAGACCGAACCCAACGGCGCCCCAACAGCACCGTCCAATGGCGCCCCAACAGAACCGTCCAGGGAATCAAGTCTCAGCACCTCGAGCCCATCAACCTGTGCCGCAAAATGGCCAAGACCGTCGCCCCAATGCCCAGGGACGCGTCTACGCCATGACTCGCGATGAAGTGCTTGCGTCAGATACGGTCATGACAGGTATACTTAGTTTCAATAATGTGCCTACTCGTGTACTATTTGATTCAGGTGCTTCTTATAGTTTTATATCGGCGGACTTTGCCGCCGAGCACAAATTTTCGATAATATCATTAGATCTCGACCTTAGCGTAAGCACACCTTCGGGCACACCAATACTCACTAATTTAGCTTGTATCGATGGGATTATCTGTATCGACGGTCAAAAGATCGGTCTTGACGTGATAGTCCTAGACATGAAGGACTTCGATATTATTCTGGGAATGGATTGGCTCGGGCCGTGCAACGCAATCATAGACTGTGCTAGAAAGACGGTCACCTTCCGCATTCTAGGAGTGCCTGAATTTTGCTTTTCGTGTGGTGAGGCATCATCGACCTGCATGCTGATTTCGGCAATTTCTGTTCGGAGGATGCTGCATTCTGGGTGCGAAGGCTATTTGGCGTCCGTCCGAGGCATGCGACAGGATGGTGCAAACGCGGGTCAAATCGACGTTGTGGCAGAATTCCTCGATGTGTTCCCGGACGAGCTACCCGGCATGCCCTCCGATCGAGAAATCGAGTTCAGCATCGATACATTTCCCTATACTCGACCGATTACAGAATGGCTCCTGCCGAGCTGAAGGAACTCAAGGTCCAGCTACAAGAGTTACTCGATAAAGGGTTTATTCAGCCTAGCGTGTCACCGTGGGGAGCGCCCGTATTATTTGTGAAGAAGAAGGATGGGTCCATGCGTCTGTGCGTCGATTACCGAGAGCTGAACAAGGCCACCATCCGGAACAAGTACCCATTGCCCCGCATAGACGACTTATTCGATCGACTGCAAGGCGCCTCGGTATTTTCGAAGATTGATCTCCGCTCAGGCTATCATCAACTCAAGATCAAATCAGACAACGTGCAAAAGTCCATCTTTCGCACTCGATACGGCCACTACGAGTTCCTGGTGATACCATTCGGCCTGACGAACGCTCCTGCCGCCTTCATGGATCTGATGAACCGGGTATTTCGACCCTTCCTTGATAAATTTGTGGTAGTCTTTATTGATGATATTTTCGTCTACTCGAAGGACAGGGTGCAGTATGCAGAACATCTACGGGCCGTGCTCCAGACACTTCGAGAACATAAGTTGTACACGAAGCAGAGTAAGTACGAATTTTGGCTAAGCAGCGTATCCTTTCTCGGTCACATCATTTCGTCCAAAGGCATTGCAGTCGATCCGAAGAAAGTTGAAGCCGTTGCTGATTGGAAGCGGCCTGCGTCTGCTAGTGAGATTCGAAGTTTTCTTGGTTTGGCGGGATACTATCGACGCTTCGTGAAGGACTTCGTGAAGATTGCATCGCCTCTGACTCGCCTCACTCAAAAGGGAGTCGTATATGAGTGGTCGGATGACTGTGAGGCTTCCTTCCAAGAGCTGAAACAGCGGCTAATTTTTGGCACCTATACTCGCGCTTCCGGATGGGCCAGAGGGTTTCCAGATATTCAGCGATGCTTCAGGCCAGGGCTTGGGATGTGTGCTCATGCAGCAAAACAAGGTGATCTCCTTCGCCTCCAGACAGTTAAAGCCGCACGAGAAGAACTATCCTACGCACGACTTGGAGTTAGCGACGATTGTGTTCGCATTGAAATTGTGGCGTCACTATCTATATGGCGTGGCGTGCGCGATCTATACCGACCACAAGAGCCTCAAGTATCTCTTCACTCAGAAGGAATTGAACTTGCGACAGAGGCGCTGGCTCGAACTGATCAAAGACTATGACTTGACGATCGACTATACTCCAGGCAAGGAAAATATTGTGGCGGACGCACTTAGTCAAAAATATCTTGCCTCGCTATCCATCAACCGCAGACTACTACAAGATCTAGAAGAAATTGGCATCGATCTTCGGGTTCGATTCAGGGATGTACGGTTGGTGCAGCTTCAGTTAGAGCCGAGTTTGCTGGAAAAGATCAAGGCCGCTCAGAAGGATGATCCGTACCTGAAGAAAATGTGCGAGCAAATTTCGACAGGTAGTGCGACCGACTTTGCGGAAGATAAGACCGTCATGCTGAGAATGAATGGCCGACTATGTGTTCCGGATGATTCAGAACTACGAAAGGAGATAATGTCGGAGTCGCATTGTGCGAAATATACCTTGCATCCAGGCAGTACCAAGATGTATAAGGACCTCCGCACGACCTTCTGGTGGCACGGGATGAAGAGAGATGTGGCGCTCTTCGTGTCGCAATGCATGGCCTGTCAGTAGGTGAAAGCTGAGCATCAGCGACCGGGCGGGGAGATGCAGAATCTCGCTATTCCCGAGTGGAAGTGGGATCACGTCACTATGGATTTTATTGTTGGCCTGCCGAAGACACCACGGGAGAACGATGCCATCTGGGTCATCGTCGATCGATTAACCAAGTCAGCGCACTTTATCGCCATCAAAGTTACTTGGAGCGTTGATCGCCTGGCGCAGATTTATCTTGACGAGGTAGTACGGCTGCACGAAGTTCCAGTATCCATCGTCTCTGATCGAGATTTACGGTTCATGTCGCGATTCTGGAGTAGCCTTCAGTCGGCGCTGGGTACCAAGTTGCAGTTCAGCTCAGCTTACCATCCTCAGACCGACGGCCAAACGGAGCGCGTTAATCAGATTCTCGAAGACATGCTACGGCTCTGCGTAATTGACTTCAAATCAAGCTGGGACGTCCACCTACCGCTGGCGGAATTTGTATACAACAATAGCTACCAATCCAGCATCCAAATGACACCGTATGAAGCTTTGTACGACCGGAAGTGCAGATCGCCCATTTGCTGGGATGAAGTCGGGGAACGGCAGATACTCGGCCCGGAGCTGGTGGAACAGACTGTGGAAAAGGTCAAGCTAATTCGGGAAAGACTGAAGATTGCACAGAGTCGGCAAAAGAGCTACGCCGATACCCATCGAAGACCGCTTGAGTTCCACGTGGGCGATCACGTGTTCCTGAAGGTGTCGCCTATGCGAGGAGTTACTCGGTTCGGCACAAAGGGAAAGCTGAGACCGAGATTTGTTGGGCCGTTCGAAATACTCGAGTGAGTCACCCCAGTGGCCTATAAAATTGCCCTACTGCCGGCGCTTGAAGGTGTGCACAATGTCTTCCACGTCTCCCAGCTGTGGAAGTACGTGCACGACCCTAGCCACGTGGTGGATTTTGGCCAGCTGGAGCTAAAGTCCGACTTATCCTACGTTGAAGAGCCAGTTCAAATCTTAGAACGCAAGGATAAGCTGCTGCAAAATTGGGCGATCCCTCTCGTTCGCATACTCTGGAGGAACCATGCGGCAGAAGAGTCGACATGGGAACTCGAGTCGGAGATGAAGGAAAAGTTTCCTTCATTGTTTTGATAGAGGTAGGTTCTGTTCTTAAGTTTCAAGAACGAAACTTTTTCTTAGTTGGTTATGGTGTAGTGCCCCGTCCCTACATCGTGCCCCGTTGTTCGTCCATAGGGTGCACGAGAAAGGAACACTGTCGCTATCGACTCGGTCGGGACCGATAGGTCGGGATCGATCGAATCGATCGAACGGGAACGGTTGAATTAAGATCCATTCCCCGTTATGGAATGGCTTCTTCGGAACCAAGTCCCATATTCAGCGGGCTGCGCCTCAAGGATTGACTCTGCGGCTGAGTCGGGAGAGACCTCCCGTTGCTCTGCTTTTCACGCCGCTTGCGTTGGTTTTGGCTTTGTTTTCCGAATGCGTTTTTGTGAATGTTTTCGATGGTTTTCATGGCTTACGTTTCGAACTTTGCATTTATATCGAAATTCTTGAATAACACAGTGTTCTAATCGGTTGCTCGTGCGATTTCAGGTGATCGCGTAGGCAACGTCTAGCGCGGCCAACCAGTTTCTTGCCTCAAGTAAATACTAAGGTGAGTGGCTGACCTCCTTCGTCTCGAACCTCTATTTCAAAATGAGAACTCGGGTAATGATATTAAAATTGAATGATTTGCTTGCAGAATACAAGTCCTGTATGTTAGAAGTGAAAAAGAATGAGTCCTGTATGTTAACCTATCATGGTCATGGACAACTTGTCGACAAGGGCGATGGTTTCTTCGAGCGGCAACCCGGGGCCACGGGACCGACTCGGCCTAGAAAGAAACAGGTTATAGCCGAGCTGGGTAATAGGCAATCGGTAAGACGAGGACTTGCATCGGAGCTCGCTACTTGCGCTGCAAGGGTCCCGTATTACCAGGCTATGTCCAAGATGGCTAGTTAATGCCAGTGACCTCCATATCAAACACTTGATATAAATTGTTATCAACTAACAGGGAAAGTGATGGTAAGTTTTATGTCGCACGGCGCGCTCTGCCAGAGGAAATCTTGGTGTAACTTAATGCTTCTTATGAAAATATCTAGGATGGCTAGAAAGACCACTAAAAGCAAGTTTTATGATTTTATCTAAATTCTTGAACCAAATGAGAGCGTGGAAATTAATTAGCCACTCGCCAGTACATGTTGATTGTACTGATCCTCGCTCTCTCTACAGGTGCGATAGATCGGGAGGAGCGTGCTACGTGAAGGGAGGCAACGCTCGTGTGTTTTGAAGCTTCGTCCGTGCATCGAAGCTTGGATCAAACCTTTAAAGACTCCGCTGTTGAAGATCGAAGACAGATGGAGCGACTTCCCACCATCCCAGGTGTTTTTGTAATTTTGGTTGTATAATCAAGGGATGAATGTATGGAATAGCTATCTCGTCGACGTTCATTTTGTAATAGAGTCAGTTTGTAAAAAGCCCACGCGGCGCCCTTGTATCGAGTCTGTAAAAATGATGTTCATTATCAATAAAGCTTAAATTTCCTTCTCTATGTGTGTTCAATTTACTCTGCGTATTCTTTGTTGTTGTGTTTCAGATAACCTTATGACTATGCCTTGTGCGAGCGCAACTTAGGCTTGCATGGCATCACGCCCGGGGGACGACTATCGATTCTACGGAATCGGGGCGTGACACTCGCTCCGTGTCGCCCTCACTTACCGACTAATGTCGGATGATAATTACCGTCGCCGGCTACAAGAATTGGAGGCCTTAGATGAGAAGCGCTTGCTAGCTCAACAACGAATCGAGCTTTATCAAGCACGTATCTCTGGATCCTTCAACAAAAAGGTCAAACTAAGGACATTCCAAGTAGGCGATCTCGTCTTGGCAGTTCGTAGGCCGATGGTTATGACTCATAAAATCGCTGGCAAGTTTCAATCCAAATGGGAAGGCCCATTCATCACTGAGGCTGTATTCTCCAATGGTACATACCGTCTCGTAAAGCAAAACGGAGACTTGCTCATGATGCCCGTCAACGGCAAGTTCCTGAAAAAATATTATGTCTAAACGACACCCTCCGAATCAACTGGATTGTTGGGTTTATGTACCCTTAAGTACCGCTGAACTTACACTCTGGTTACCCCAAATGAATTTATCTTCCGGGTAGCAAGTCATATATGATCATACCTCTGAACTTTCTCCCTAAAAAAGCATTTTCCTCAGAATCTGTTACCCGCGCTTTCAGTGCACAAAAAAGGGTAACAGGTCCACAAAATTTTCGAAACAACCACGTCGATGCCACCTCTGAGTTGTTTCTCTTCTATCACAAATAAATCACCCCTTACGTAGAACTTCCATGTCCAAATTACCTCTGAGTTATTATATGTATCCTTCGGTGAGTCTACTCCTGCCATGTCCTCATTACCTCTGAGCAGGAAGACTCCGTTGTAAAACCCCCATATTTACCACGTCCTCATTACCTCTGAGTAAGTATGTTGGTTTTCTCTCGACTTATTATTCGTACCCAAAACCAGGGTACGCCAAGGATAATAGGCCCACAAATATCCACAGTTGACCACAAATGTCCGCAGCTGACCACAAATGATGTACTAGGTCCTCTAGTACATGCACCTCTTTCTTCATCATCACATGCCTCTGGAGCCCAGTTATTCCATGGCATTCTTTCGCCCAATACCAAGAACTTCCATGTCCACCTTACCACGGAGTTGTTCTATATATCTACATTGGGCCCATCCCTACCATGTCCTCAGTACCTCTGAGTAGGAAGGTTCTATCATCAAACCTCATGTTTACCATGTTCAAGTAAATATGCTAGGTTTCTCTATCGAACTTATTATCCATACCGAAAACCAAGGTATGCCAAGGGTAATAGGTCCACAGAAAGTCCAACAGTAGGGCAAGTACCATAACACCAAAAGATACTGTACAAACACAACAGATACCACAAATAAAGGATGAGGTAAACATACTCATTCATTTAAAGTCAAAAGTGCTACATTTTCTGGGACCATGTCCCTGTTTTAAAAAGAAATAGGGGGACATAATAATAAAAGAGAGAAAAATCCGATTATGGTTCGGCGATACACAGTTCTCTGAGCCGGTCCTTTAGCTTGGTTGTCGACCGCTCAATCCTCAGTGTGGCCCGGCACTCGGCCTCTTAAGTCAACTTTTATGCATCCTCCAGATGCGCATGAGCCTGCCAACGGTCTTTAAGTTTCTTTAGCGCACACTCCAGGGCAGCAGAGGTTCGGGTGACCTGGTCGGTCTCTCGACAAATTAACTCCTTAACTTTACGGGAGGCCTGGAGCTCAGATTCTGAAGAAGCCAACTTTATCTGAAGTTAGAGGATCTGCTCCTTGGTATCGGCTATCATACGAGATGCGGCCTCTTCCCGAGCTAAACAGTCCTCTCCTCTACGGCTTAGTTGATCATACCTCAGAGACAGATCTCGAAGGTCCTTCACTAGAGCAGGCTTGGACATATTAAGTACCATCCTTACCTTTTCCATAGCTGTTGTAAGGAAGGTGTGCTCCTGATCTATTTCCAAAGACATATCAAGTTGCCGCAGCCCTTGAAGCTGAGCCACGAGCTTATCAGCTTCCACCAATTTGGGCTCCAAGAGGTCGACCATCCCTGCCCCGCCAGGGAGTGTTTTGAGGAGTTCAATTTGACCTCTGGCACATTGACGAGCCAGTACAAAAGATGTCCCTCTTTCCAGGGCAGCATTGACCCCTCGTTTCAAATGGCGGTAAAAACTATCGATCAAGTCCTTCGACGATTCGTCCAGAACTTCCGAAGAGGACGGTGTTAAAGGAAGAGTAGCCGAGAGAGTTGAAGATGGTTGCGAAGAAGATGTACCAGAACTTGATGCCCCTATCACTAGGGATACAAGTTTCGAGCGATAAGACGCCTGAACAGCAGTCATCTCCTCTTCCGCAACCCGAAGGATTCGAAGGCTTGGCAGTGCAGAAAGGTCGACCTCCGGTGATAAAGCCACGTTAACCGAGGAGGGTGCAGGGACCATTTCTCTCTACCCCGGCGTCCCACTACTTGTCCTTTTGAACCGACCCGTCAAGAGGTCCCTCGATCTGAGCTGGAGGAGGAAGAAGCGTACTTCCTTCCACTAGATCCCCCTGGTAACTTCTCTCACGAGAATATCCGTTGTCGACTGTGAAAAAGCAGGACCTGTATGTCCGGAACAATCATCGATCAACTTAACCCGAAAGATATAAAGATAGAGCAAATAAACCTTCTCACTAGTTAAGACATGACATAGCTTACCAGGGGAGGGTCGCTGAGGCTTAGGCTCACTCACAGCCGCCATATCCTCTTCAACGGCGACACCTGATCTACTTGCAGTTGCCTCCTTTGCCCCAGCCAATCCGAAAGTGGATACAACTGGGTTGGTATCAGCCGACCGAGGTTCAGCAACCTCAGGGATTAGTTCAGTAAAGCCCACATCATCCCTGGTTGAGATGACAACAGCAGGAGGGATCTCAGCCGTCGCCGGGACGACCGTGGTGGAAGGAAGCTTGGCAGTCATAGCACCAATTAAGGTGGCTATAACAGGATCAACTTCAGAGACGATAGCCAGTTCTGGGGAGTTCACTTCTCCTGACGCCTACAAAGAGAAAAAAATAATGATCAGATTATATTTCAGAAAAGAAGAACTAAAAAGGGTGGTCGTAACTCGATTCACCTCTGAAACGGCTTCGACGTCATCACTTCTCTCCCTAGTGCTCGGCCCGCGAGGCTTGACCGTGGTCGGTTTTTGGGAACGAGTTCTGCCAACGACAGAGGACTCATGCCTGCTTCGTTTACGTGAAGGACTAGGCACAACAGGGGGCAGATCTGCCACCGAATCGTCTGTAGGAGGAAGCAGGTTATCAGGGTCATCCTCCTCGTCCACGTTAATAGACTCCGAGTCAGACACTTCAACTGTATTTCCCTTCTTGGTCCTCGTCGGGGACTCTTTTGGGTTCTCCTCCAAACCAGTACCAGTAATGAAGCTGGTACTTGGGTCAAAATCACTAGGGGGCTTATTCACCATGACATGGTATAGGGCCGCCATGTACAAAATATGCCCCGACTCTCTAGCATCGGGTATGGAGAAGCTGGCACGGGTATGAACCGTGCTATAATAATGCCAAGCCCGAATGCCGTCCAGAACGCTACCCTCGAAACCCAGACAGGAGCTGGGGTTATCCAAGAACATTTGACTATACCAAATTGTCGAGATAATCGACTGGGTAAGTAAGGCTCCAAAAAGACGGAGTTACGATTACGATACACCAGATGTACAGGGAGAATGTTCTGCAACCAGAGGAGCATCTTCTCGAAAAAGAAATAGGGAGACGCAGCACCATCAAGATGTATGCCTCTTACTTCTTTGTCGGTAAAATGAGGAACAGACACGAAGAATGAATATTTGTCCACTCGTGCCAGCGCCATCCGACAGGCTGGCATGGTAGTGTACTCCCAGGGCATACGACGGTACCGGTAGATGAAGGCATCATCAACGGTCACGTCGCCCTCTGGGCCAGGCCTCATCAAAGACGGGCAATGCATTAACAGCCACCCCATCAGATAATGATAGGGCAGCTCGATTCGTTCAAAATCCTTCGTCGTACCGCGAGCAATGACTTTGGACGAGAAAGCACGGAGGCCACGATAAATGCTGCATACCATGGCGGGAGTAGAGCTAGCCTGCCTCCAAAGACTAGCTTCACAGCGGGAAGGATCAGGTTATGGCTGATTCTCTTAATAGCACCAGCCCCCCTGAAACTACACAATTCTACAGCCACATCATCAGAAATGCCGCCATGAAGGCCTTATCAGACATCTTTTGGGTATCTTGATAAAAGTAACTAAAGGTGCCAGATTGGCTTCCGAATCTATCACCCGTAGTTTTAACCCTCTTGGCATTCAACACCTGATTGTACACTTCCTCTCGGGTTCGAGGACTCCGAGGGAAAACCCGGCCTGAGGCACCTAGTTCAAGCAGGTAGCTGAGCCAGGTCTTGGTGTGAGGAAGGTTCCCTTCTGAGCTATCATTCTTCTTCTTCGACATTTGTTGGCACGTGCTATGGTGACATAGCAATTCCCGGTAAACAGCCACAAAACTCGGAAACTGTCGCTCCAATTCCTTAAATTTCTCATTTGTAGGGGTATACGCCTCAAAAACTTCGTCTCCTCGAGGCAGCTTGGAGACTTCATGCATCTCATGGAGAGCGAGTCCCACTTCCCCTCCAGGAGTGAAAAAGGTCCCCGTGCGATGGTTGTACATCTCGACAAGAGCCATGAACAGTTTCTTGTTTATGGGCAGACCATAACAAGTGCCCCGTATGGCATGATAAAGACCAATCTCGTGCAGGAGTTCCCGATATGTCCGCAAGATCCACAAGGTCAAATTGATCCATGGAGGGGAGGGGTGCATCCAGTTCAGCAGTGACAGCCGACCAGTAGGGTAGGACCCCTTTTGAGCAATCTGGTTCGTAAAAGTATCAGTTTGGGATAACCTAAAGTTGGGACCCTGCACGTTTATGAAACTGCCCGGGGCTAACCCGATCACAGAATGGCTGACCGGTATCTTGCCCGCGACTACCGACCTTCATATTTTGTTATAATGAATATCACCCACGAAGAACCCCTGTTGGCTTGGAGTTAGGGAGTCCACCATTTTTTTGTCAATTGGCAGCATATTAAACCAGGACAGCGGAAAATGACGTTCTATCTGAGGAATATGAATCGCCATCCCGTTGGAAGAAAAAGTCCAACTTTCAGATAAATCTAGAACGCTGGAGTTCTTTACAGTTAAGGCATCCCCAAAGAAGAATATGGGTTTCAGATGCGTGCCCTCTAATTTCCCCGAGTTTATCATGCCCAAGAGGTAGAAAAAGGATTTGTTTCTGATGTCCCTCATCCTGTCCTCAGATTAATTTTTAGTAAATTGGGTTGACACAAATTCAACCACCTGGTCGAACCTCACACCCAAGGCAGATTGAGCCTGACCTACCAAAAGCTCCCATGAGGGATTGATCGGCAGCTTCACTGAAAAGGAAAGAAAAAAAAGTTAGAAGATAGCAGAAAAAATCGCTTAAATGCTTTTCGAGCTTATGCGGCTCTGTTAGGTGGGCGTTCATGCGTTCCAGTCCATAAAGTGCTTATGCGGTCAGGGGACATCTCTCATGCGGCTCAGTCATGAAGCATATCTCATGCGGCTCGGTCATGAAGCATCTCTCATGCGGCTCGGTCATGAGACATCTTTCATGCGGCTCAGTCGTGATACATCTCTCATGCGGCTCAGACATGAAACATACCCCATACGGCTCAATCATGAGGCATTCATGCGGCCCATACGGCACAGCTCATGCAGATTCATCACACAGAACTTGAGCAGTTCAGTGAAGACGAAAAGAGCATCAACTATGCCGAAGCATAACAGAGAAGGGCCCGCGTATAAAACATCCGACATAGCCATTATATTTAGGGTTTGGATTAATGCAGTTTCTTTCCATCGCGCTTACCACTAATAGGAGGATGAACGTCGGGGTGGATCGAGCTTGCCGTATTCGACGAGGAAGCAAACCCTTTGCCCTTCGCTGCAGCGCTGGAAGAAGCTTTGGGAGCCATGGTTGATCGAGAGAAGAGAAGAAACGGCGGCTAGGGTGATGGAAATTTTGAAGAAAGAAAGAAAGAACCTCTCTCCTCAAACTTCTCATATTTATAGGCTGGCAAAGGCGCGTAGATCGATAGACGCCGCTTCAGATTTCGTGCTGGCCAAAGGATAAAGGCGACTCTTAGGATTATATCCAAAAGACGGGTCCAAATCATCAAGGCAAATCAAAAAAATTAATGCCGACTCTTGGGATTCTATCCAAAAGACGCCTCTAAATCATCAAAGCAAATCAAAAATAATTAATGCCGAAGTGATAGGATGCCCACGTGGCACGAAACCAATATGCGGTCAGAAGCCTATGCGGCATGAAGAGCTTATGCGGTCTCGACGCTTCCAAAGACATACCCATGCTTCCTATTCAAAGTATTTTAAATTTTATAAATTGAAAACTTTGAAGGGGATCTTGTAGAAGCATGGAAAAGAAGGGGATTTTCTCTGCGGCTTGAAATCAACATGGAGCCTCATGCGGCTCAAAACCCAGAAGGCCTCATGCGGCTCAAAACCCAGAAAGCATCATGCGGCCCAAGAGCAACAGGGAGCCTTATGCGGTTCGAAATCAGCCTAAGCATTAAATATTTTCTTATGTAGCTGGCCATAATTACTCTGACACAAAGGTGACAGCTCTGACAAAGATGACAGCTCTGACATAAAAATAAGACGTGACGTGCTCCTAAAAAGACGAAAAAATCATCATGACATCCGGCACAGTTCAAGAACCAAATGAAACTCTTCATGTGGATTGCCTATGAGACACTCTCATGCGGCTCGATCATGAAGCATCTCTCATGCGGCTCGGTTATGAGACGTCCTTCATGCGGCTCGGTCATGAGACATTCCTCATGCGGTTCGGTTATAAGACATCCTTCATGCGGCTCGATCATGTGACATCCCTTCATGCGGCTCGGTCATGAGACGTCCTTCATGCGGCTCGGTCATGAGATATTCCCTCATGTGGCTCGATCATGAGAGATTCCTTCATGCGGCTTGGTCATAAGACATTCCTTCGTGCTACTCGGTCATAAGACATTCTTCATGCGGCTCGATTGTGAGACAGTCCTTCATGCGGCTCGGCCATGATATATTCTTTATGCGACTCACCATAGAATAGTATTTGAGACACGTGGCAGAGATTGACCCGGTCTTAACAGTTCAGATTTACTGCAACAAATTGATCATGATCAATCTCAACCAATCCCCAGCTGTCCACTATAAACCGAGCCTCGAGGCACAGTTACAACTATGTGGCCCAAAATTTGCCATGTGGTTGTACATCCCATCCCTCATGAATTCCTATAAATAGCAAGGTGCTATTCTCTTGCACACACACAGAGAGGAACGCATAGAAAAGCACACAAAGTTCAGAAGCAGACTCTTCCCTTCGTGTCTTCAGAGAGCATTTCTTCACTGGAGCCGAGGTTGCGTTCGATCATCCAAGGAGTAAGGCAGAGTTGATAGCACTTTCCCGAGCCTCTACCGTCATCCCCCAGAATCAAAACTAAATAATTGTACTTAGATTGCTTTTCCTAGGTTTTGTTCCTAGGCTCTCTTTTGTACAAGCGAGTTTGTAATTGTGAGTCAAGTTCAGTCCTCCTATAAAATTGTTCTGTACTACGACGATCAATGGCAAACATATACGAATAGGAGTTCGCCTTCCCCTACCATCGTTGAGGCCAGTTTTAAAGTTATAGCCCATCGTTTGGATGATTTTCTTTGATTGTTGACTATAACGACGTAGTTGAAGTCGTCCATCGTCATTTTTAGCATCGCTATCGGATGTAACCTTTTGATTCAACCCTTTACTAAAGAGAATCGGATGTTCATCTTTCTTCCAGGAGGGAACCAGAAAGAATAAATATTGTATTAATTCCAGTGATACTTCATCTTTAAGAGGTTGAACTTCCCCTAATGTAAGAGGTTCAAAGTTATCCAGGATTTCTAGATAACATCGAGTATAATAATTGACATCAGTATACTGTAAAGGAGGTGCTACTTTATTGATAATTACATCATCATTTACAATAGTGCTCTTGATCTTAGCTGATGGCTTGCTAAGATTGATAACCAGAGGAGGGGAAGGAGAAGGTTTGTTACGACGAAGGTCGATAACAAGAGGCTCAGAAGAGGTGAGCTCCCTTTGCTTCGTATTTTCAGCAAAAGGATGCTTGACGGAATGAGAGAGATTGATGGTTAGCGTCTGAGAAGACGAGGGACGAGAAGTGCATCCCTTGACCGGAATAACCAGGACATCATCTAGATTTTCTTGACGTTCTTCTTCTGTGACCATGGCTAGTACAACCTTTATGAACTCCTCTTTATATATTCTAGAGTCTGTAAAAGATGCTTCGATGCCTCGAAAGGGGTTAAGATCAGCCACTTCCTTTCGGACTTCTCTATTGTCATAAACATACTTGAAGCATTGATGGGGAGTAGATGGCATGATGTTATGTTCATGCAACCATGGTCTTTCTAACAAGACGTTGTAGGAGACGTGATTGTCAATCACATAGAAAGTGACCTTCGTGCGAAGATTGCCTATTTGGACTTTTAGGCAAATATTTTCCATTGGTTCACTTCTTCCATAATTGAACCCCAGAATAGTCATGATTGTTGCAGAGAGATTATGGACTGGGATCTTCAACGCATCCAATAGAGTCTTTGGCATAATGCCGAGTGCAGATCCTGGGTCGACTAGAATGTGATCGACCTTCATGGTATCGACATATCCCGTATAGTAGAGAGATCGGTCATATCGATTGTCCTCCAGGAGCATATCATCTTGAGTAAATGTGATATTAGGGATCAGCTCCATCACACTATGGTAATGAGAACATGCCATTGGTTTCTCGTCTGGATTCTTAAGATGGACCAGACAAGCGCCTGCTTGTATTAAAGCTTTACTTAATGTCTCTCGGGTTTTCCTTGAGAGACGCAGGAGTTCGAAAATCGATAACCTTGTCGGAGTATTGGCTAATTGATCCAATATATCAAAGTTATACGACTTTTCAAGTCCAAGAGGTGTAGTTTTCTTTAATATTTTATCGAAGCAAACTGGCTGTTACCTTTGTCAACTGTTGTTGGTTTATGAGGAATCGATTTCGCTTGAGGCGATGACGCCGAAGGAACATTAACAGCAGGTAGGGAAGATGCTGGAGGGGCATCGGAGACTGGAGGAGGAGTGACTGTATTCTCTTGTCCCTCTGGATAGTCTCTAAGATAGAGCTTCCCCGATCTGGTACCAGTCATGGCTTCTTCTTCCGGTACTGGTGCAAAGGACACCATGTTATAATTTTTTATCCTAGTCTTGCCACTGGAAGACTTCTTTTAAAGACATGATGGATTTGTCCAAATTCCTGGCCTAACACGGGACTGATTGTGTTGAAGACGTAGGGAAAGGGGTATAGGAGACCCTTTCCCACCATTTAAACCAGGGGCTTTTATAGATCGTATCCTATCTTTGTCAACAGTTCTTCGGACTGTTGACTGTATAGATGGAATGATGGCCGGTAATTGATTTCTGGCTTTGGTATCACTACTTCAGTAGAAGAAGGCGAACCGGCCACTGGGATGAAGGTAGCATCCAAAGGTGAAAAATGATCACCCAGTGATGTCATATTACACGACTTGTATTTGGTCGCTTTTCTTAACTTTGTAGGGGAACCAGGTATCTTTGACTCAAAGTCAGCAACCAAATCGGGGTGAATCTACATGATCTCCCCTTTGTCAGTCGACAAGGGTAAAAGACCATCACTTCGTGCTGGAACAAGGTTGACGATCTCCAGAGTGGCTTTTGGAATGGGGACGACTCCATTCTGCACAAGTTGAGTAGGAAAGTCGGTAAATTGCAGAGAGACGACATTGGAAGTCACCATTTTTTCATCTTGCCTAAGGGTAATTGCCTTGGCGTTGATCAGTTCATAGATCTTCCCTTTAAGTACATAGCACGCCCTAGTCGGATGTCCCAAGAACCTGTGATAGACATAGTACTTAGGATTATCAGTCTTACCTACTTCAGCTGACCATTTTGCTTCGGGCAGTTAAAGTTTGTTGCTCTTGATGAGACAATCGAATATGCTCATGATGTCATCCTCATCAAAGGAATACTCCTCCTTAGGACGTGGTGCTCTCTGTGGGGTGCCATCGTGGTAGGTGTTGACTGACCCACATTGATGGTTAAAGCATCTTTGCCTTTCATATTGATGGCTAAAGCGTCTTTGCCTTTCACATTGATGGCTAAAGCATCTTTGCCTTTCACATTGATGGCTAAAGCTTCTTTGCCTTTGCGGTTGTTCTGACGACCGTCGCTGTTGGTTACAGAATGTTCATTTTTTTCAAGATTAGGCATCTGAATACCTAGTTGTTTAAACTTGTCAGCACTGTCTTCGGCTGCCCTGGCACTTATTATGAAGGAGGCCCAGTCTTAGAATTGCGTGGGTCCAGTTCACATGCTGATTATAGGTAACAAATTTGATTTGCATGTATCTATAGTCAGTGCATATGGAGTATCCAGAGGCATTTTGAGTGCCTTACGACGGAAGCACTCGATGAAACATTCAGCAGTTTTATTAGGTCGTTGTTTGATTTTGATGAAGGACGACATGGTCATGTCATTTATTCCCTCATAGAATCGTTCCAGAAACATTTGCTTGAATCCTGTAAAAGATGTTATGCAACCATCTGGCAAACTACGGTACCAGTCATAGGTCGTACCCGCCAAGCACCCAACGAATATTCTGGTGAGTAGAGCATCGTTCGGTTGGAGCTGGTCAGTCATTACCTCGAAGTGATTGAGATACTGACTCGAAGATGAACTGTCGCCAAAAAGCATGATAGTCGGTGGCTTGTACTTAGGTTAAAACGGAACATCCTTCCACTCTACAGGGTAAGGTTGCTTGATCCCTAGCTTCTGTAGGCCGTCATTCTGCTTGAAGACTTCAAAATGGTTATGCAAAAGCTTTACTGCCTCCGTGGATCTCTCGAGGCTTGGGGAGCAATAGACTGATTCGATGTGTTAGGAGGCGGAACTGCATGATAAGCACCACCCCCAGCACCAGATTGACTTGGAGTAGCCTGAGCGGGTATAGTAGCATTGTGGGAAGATTGCAGTCCCAGACCAGTATTGACAGGGGCAGATGCTGCTACATGTTCTTGGATTGGAATTGGATTCACAACAGATGGAACAGTATGTTGTGCTATGATCACAGCATGCATATTTGCAACCATTTCAGCCATGGTTTTCAAGTTAGTCTCTAATACAGCAATCCTCTGTTCTTGACTGTCGGAGCTGGACGTATCTTATCGCAGTCACTTCTCTGGCTATCGATGATGAGTTGGTGAAAAGATAGTACGCTCAGAACTCTCACTATCAGCGTCAAAGTCATGCAGGAACTACCCCCAGGATAAAGAGTGGGAAGATTCCTTTGATCGAAGAAATCTTGGTCAGAATCAAGAAGATTTCTTTGACCGATTATTTCTTGGTCGGAAGGAAGACCGATTGTTCCCTGGTCGGAAGAAAGACAGATTGTTCCTTGGTCGGAAGAAAGATCGTGTAACGCTCCAGTCCCAAAGTACAAGGACCAAGTACGTAGACATGCCAGCTGTATACATACGAAGTACATGGAACCCTCATATGTATACATAAGCTGTCAAATGTAGAAAGCCATGAAACTAAACTCATCCACGATAAATATATTATAAAAATCAAATTTATAATGTCATTTGTACAAAAATGTTGGGCGGAGACATATCCACTACCAACAAATTTAAATAAGAGAAATATACAAAGGAAGAATTTGTCGAGCAAAGCAAGCGGCGAGTCCAAGAGTAGTCATTGCAAAGGACGAGAGTAAACATGGCCTTGGCTAGAGTACCTGCAGAAATTATAAAACACACCTGGAGAAATCACCAGGTCGTCAGAGGGATGTAACAAGATACAGGAAGAACATGTTAGGGTTATATACTAAAAGCATCACTTTTGTAGTAACCTTATTTCCTTAAATTTTGAATGAGAATCATATGGGCAAATGTTTGCATATTGTATTTGTTGCAAGTGTTAATGCAAATGTCTGATATTCTATATTATAGATAATATGGTGTGTGGTGTCACACAGAAGATCATATTATCAGTTCCCTATGGAGTATATAAATAGTTCACAACCTAGATGGACTTGGATAATCTATTGGATAGGACCACTTGAGGTTGTTCTCTTTGTACTGACTACATAAGAGAACAAACACCTCTGTTATTATGGATGCTTGTGCTCTTAATTCGAATATAATAACAAATATGTATATGCAGTATGCATTACTTTGACTCATAAAAGAGTGAGATTCATTATGGATCAACAACCTCTATGAATTGGGTAATAACATTGTATGTATGATGGGCTGTTGATTATAAATGGAATCCATGTCCCGATACATCAGGTTGATGATGTCCCCTTAAGAAGCTCATAAGGATTGTCATATAAACCCTGCAGGTGGATTATATCTGACATAACAAATAAAGTTAAGCGGTACTACTGAAGGATAAAAGATGTTGAATCAATATAGTTGTCAGTAACTTAATTTGATCGACGGACATACGATATCTTAACATGGGGAGCCAAACGAGCATATAATAAAAGGAGCCCACAAACATAATTTGGGATTATGGAGGTAGTGCAACAATAGCTCATTAGTGGACCGTGCTATGTTTAATGGGCCTGGATTGTGTGTTCGGGCTGAACACGGGATTTCCAGATCCGTTAGGAGGCCTAACCCTAATTTTTCCTCATGGTCCCTGCCGTAGCCTATATATATCATCTATTCTCTGGCCGCCAGATTACTGATCAGAAATCAAATACTTTTTCTAAATTCGTGATTCACGTAAGGAGAGAAAGAGAGGGCTGCCAAAGAGAAGAAAAGGTTGGGAGATCGTCACCCACACGACGTCCAACTCGAGGAAGAAATACGTGCAGAAGATCTTGGGGTCGTCCGCTCGAGATTGCCAGGAATTACTTGTCTCTTTTCTGTCACAGGTATAATTCGTGAACCCTAGTTTCCGCCTATGAAGGGTTAGAACACGTATTAGATCTTTTTAACTTTCTATCGATCAATACGCACACCAAAGAAAGGGTCCTGGGAATCCCCAGTTCCATCAATTGGTATCAGAGCCACTTTGGATCTACGTATTGGTTGATATGTCCATGTTGTCCAATAAAA
The DNA here is from genome assembly GCA_029216955.1 of Iris pallida. Lineage (NCBI taxonomy): Eukaryota > Viridiplantae > Streptophyta > Magnoliopsida > Asparagales > Iridaceae > Iris > Iris pallida. The sequence continues at coordinate 29,457,996 of JANAVB010026999.1, read as the reverse complement.
CATGCGCTGTGTAATAGTCGGTAGATATAGATCTGTTCTAACTCGATTTTACAGGCATCTTAGATCCAACTATTATAGTCCAATACATATTTTTTATTGTGTTGTTTAAACCACGGACATGTCGTGGATGTTGTTGTTGCTGTGGATGTAATTAAAATCACGAGGGTTGATCGTGCTTATTATTTTAATTTTTCAATCTAGATTATGTGTGAACTCCTTAGGGAGGCATAGGATTGATGTAATTTTAATTATTTTTGATCAATCGTGATGGCGGTGGTGGCTGTTTCTGACGTCGGATGAGATGCTGGTTTTAAGCAGTCCAGAGGAAGACAGATGATTTTCGATGAAGGAATCGACAGCCAAAAACCTTTTAAAAAAATCGGGGTGCTGCCCCGAACCCCGCGACCTTATCGGGCAGGTCGAACCCTGAATAGATCTGCGCAGCGCCATATTTTGGATTCGGATAGTTGAGGACGGAGCTGCAACGATGACCATAATAGTTGGATATTTTTTCTTATTTTTGTCATTTTGCTTTTTTTTGATTACGCATGTTTATTATTGTGTGGATGTTTTTTTGAAAAAACTAAGCCTACATTAATAATAGACAACATGGACATAATATCAACTAATAGAAAAACTCTCATTGTTAAATAACTAAGTGGCAGAGGATATTTATTTAGTATAAATCCTATGGTCTCCATTACTGGTTTGTAGGTGATGTAATTATACTTGCGCGTTGGCTTTAGTGCTTTCCTCCATATTGGATGAGTATAATTATGGATTACCAGTACAAACTTTCTTGGGGATAATTGTAGAAAGTTACCTAGTATGTGTTCACTTCTCCATCTGAAGGAACTCATTACAAGGTAATGGACTTAGTATTAAGTAATGGTATATACTTAGATACAAATAATGGTATCCTCCCCCATCGGAGTCACTGCTATTATTTGTATGACCAGAGCAAGACCAGCATATTAATTTTATTTATCATAAAGTTATGTTGACATGATAGTAAAATTAATAAGAAAAACCTACTTGAACAAAGTTGAATTTGTATACGTCCACACTATCGTGGCATGCTACATTTATGGTGTTCAAGGTGTTGGTAAATTTCTTATTATTGTTTTAAGGGAATCAATATTTAGTTAATTCAAAAAGTTTTTTTGCCCTACATAATTTTATTTATGTGATTCTCATGATTTTAAAAATGGGTTCTTTCAGTCCACTTATGGTGATTCTTAAAGAAAACAAACTTACTGGACCAAATTATATTGATTGGAAACGTAATTTAGACATTGTTCTGACTGCTGAGGAGTACAAATATGTACTTGTTGAGGAATGTCCACCTAAGCCTGATGCTAACTCTGATGAAGAGGTCAAAGAGGCTTATAAGAAGTAGAAAAAGACAGATGAGATGGCACGGTGTTACATTCTGGCATCTATGTCAAATGTACTACAACATCAGCATAAGTTCATGGCCACAGCTTATGATATGATGTATAACCTCAAGGAACTCTTCGGACATCAGAGTAGAGCAGCTAGGCAGTTTGCTATGAAATGTTTGATGAATACAAAAATGGCTGAGGGTACACCAGTAAGGGATCATGTTCTCAAGATGATGGGTCATCCGAATAAGATGGAGATCCTTGGAGCTAAAATCGATGGAGAATCCCAGATCGATATCATTCTCGGAACTTTGCTTAAAAGTTTTGACAATTTCTGCCTTAATTACAACATGAACAAAAGGTTGTATAGTTTGGCAGAACTTGCAAAAGTACTACAGGATGCTGAATCTCTCTTTAGGCAGAGTGGTCATGTTTTTGTTTCTGAAAAGGCTTCTACTTCTAAGCCAAAAGGCGGTAAGAAGAAGAATAACATTCAGAAACATGCAAACTCAGCAAAGAAGGGCATGGGACCTCAAGGCGCGGTGAAAAAGCTGAAAGGCAAATATTTCAAGTACAAAGGGTCAGGACATTGGAAGACTGATTGTCCACTTCTCAAACAAGGGAACAAAGAAGGTATATCTCATTTACTAGTAGTTAAAACATATTTAGCGGTGTTATCTACCGGCACCTGGTCTGTAGATACAGGAGCCACTAATCATGTCAGCAATATATTATAGGGGTTCCAAGAAACCAGGCGGCTCAGTGATGGAGAGATATACTTGTTCATGGATGATGCTACAAAAGTTTCGGTCGTTGCATTAGAAGATGTTACTTTATCTTTTGGTAGAAATAAGTCTTTGACATTGAGAGATTGTCTTTATGCACCTTCACTTAGAAGGAATTTAGTTTCTGTTTCTATGTTAGTTAAGGATGGATATTCAGTTTATTTTAATGACAATATTATTGTTAGAAAGAATAAACATTTTATATGTTCTGGTGCATTGGTTGATAATTTGTATATCATTAATCCTATTTCGCCCATAATGCAACTTATGGAAATAAATAATATGTCATCTAACTTAAATAAGAGAAAAGAACATTTTTGTATGAACCAAACATATCTTTGGCACTTACGATTGGGGCATATTAACCTAAGAAGGATGCAAAGACTGGTTGAAGATGGACCTTTGAGTTCATTAGAAGTGGAGGCACTACCAGTCTGTAAATCCTGCTTGGAAGGTAAAATGACCAAAAGGCCTTTTACGGTGAAGGGGTATAGGGCCAAAGATGTGTTGAAATTGGTTCATTCTGATTTGTGTGGACCCATGACTATCCAAGCTAGAGGTGGCTTTGAATATTTTGTCACATTTATTGACGATTATTCAAGGTATGGATACATTTATTTAATGTGCCGTAAGTCTGAGTGCTTTGAGAAATTCAAAGAGTACAAGGCTGAAACGGAGAAACGTCATGGAAAATATATCAAGTCATTACGATCAGATCGTGGTGGCAAGTGCCTCTTTGGAGAGTTTAGAGATTATTTATCAAAGGCTGGGATTGCATCCCAATTGACTGCACCTGGAACGCCCCAGCAGAATGGTGTAGCCGAAAGAAGGAATAGAACTCTTATAGAGATGGTTAGATCAATGATGAGTTATTTGGATTTGCCAGATTCGTTTTATGGATATGCCTTAGAGACTGCAGCTTATATTTTGAACTTGGTTCCTTCTAATTCAGTACCTCTTACTCCCACAGAGCTGTAGATTGGGCATAAGCCTAGTCTGAAAAATGTTCGCATTTGGGGTAGTCCAGCACATGTGCTGAATGGGAAAGCAGATAAGTTGGAATCTTGTACAGAAGTACGTTTGTTTGTAGGCTATCCAAGAGGAACGAAAGGAGGTTTATTTTATAGTCCTAAGGATCAGAAGGTCATTGTTAGCACCAATGTCCGATTCTTAGAGGAAGACTATGTGATGAACCATAAACCCACAAGTAGAGTTGTTCTAGAAGAACTGAGACATGAGACACCAAGTACTTCAGTACCAACAGTACAAGAGGATGAACCACAAATAACTGCACAATGTGTCACAAATGTTACACCACAATCGATAGTGCCTCGTCGTAGTGGGAGGGTTGTGATACAACCTGATAGATATATGTTCTTGGGAGAGTCGTCAGACTTCGTCCCTGAGGAATAAGATTATAATCCCTGTACCTACAATGAAGCACTCCAAGATAAAGATGCAGAGTCTTGGCAAAAAGCAATGATATTTGAAATAGAATCTATAGATTCTAATCAAGTCTGGAAGCTTGTAGAACCACCCGTTGGTGTAAAAGCCATTGGATGCAAGTGGGTCTATAAGAGAAAAAGAGGATTAGACGGTAAGGTTGAAACCTTTAAAGCTCGGCTTGTAGCAAAAGGTTTTACTCAAAGAGAGGGTATCGATTATGAAGAAACCTTTTCTCCTATAGCCATGCTTAAGTCTATCTGGATTCTTTTATCTATTGCAGCTCATCTCGATTATGAGATTTGGCAAATGGATGTCAAGACAGCTTTTCTTAATGGAAGTCTTGAGAAAGACATCTATATGAAGCAACCAGACGGATTCATTGAAAAGGGCCAGGAGCATCTTGTTTGTAAGCTCAAGAAGTCCATTTATGGACTTAAACAAGCTTCCAGATATTGGAACATATGTTTTGATCAAGTGATAAAATCATATGGATTTGATCAATGTCAGGATGAATCATGTGTATACAGAAAGTGTGACGGAAACGTGGTGGTGTTCCTAGTACTTTATGTGGATGGCATCTTGCTCATTGGAAACAATGTAAAGGTGTTATCTGATGTAAGGGTATGGTTATCCAAACAGTTTGATATAAAGGACTTGGGAGAAGTAGGTCACATCCTCGGGATCAAAGTTCTACGAGATCGCAAGAAAAGGATGTTGGGCTTATCCCAAGCTTCCTATATCGATACTGTACTAACTTGTTTTAGTATGCAAAATTCTAAGAAAGGTTTCTTACCTTTTAGACATGGAATTGCTCTATCAAAGGAGCAGTGTCTGAGGACACCTAAAGAGATAGAGAACATGAAGGCAGTTCTTTACGCTTCAGCAGTAGGAAGCTTAATGTATGCAATGCTATGTACGAGATCAGATATCTGCTTTACCGTAGGCATGGTCAGCAGATATCAGTCTAACCCAGGACAAGAGCACTGGACTGCCGTAAAGCATATTTTGAAGTACCTGAAAAGGACTAAAGAGTATATGTGTGAAACCCATATTTTGTGAATAATTATTATTAGTGTTTTAGTATTAATTATTAGTATTTCTAATATTATTATTATTTATTATTATTAAATATGTTTGAGTGCAAAAAAAAAATGATTTCGAAAATTAAACAATATTGATTTTTGAATTCAGACCCAGACCCAGGCCTGAGCCTGAACCCAATCTCCTTTCCTTTCCTTTCAAATTTCTGATTGGTTCTAAAAATAATAATAATAATAATAATAATAATAAATAATTAGTCAGCTGGTCCCGTAGGACCAGCATCTACTCACTCACACACATTGGCAAAACCCCCTCATTTCCGTAACTCCCCAACTTAATTCCCATCTCCTTATAACTCCCAACCCATCAACTCCCCCTCTTATAACTCCCCATTCCATCAACTCCTCTGGACCACACACTTTTCCCATTTTCCCCTTTAATACTCAACCACACCCCCACTCCCTTTTAACTCATCCACAATTATTCCCATTTCTTACTTCACAGAGAAAGCAAACTCTCCCTACTCTCTCTCTCTCGTACTCTCATCTCTCCCTCTCTGTTCTCAGAAACCCACTTCACTCACCAACCCCCAACCGCCACTCCGCTAACTCCGGCGATCCGCGCGACTTTTCGCGGCTGCCGAGTTCCCCCTCGTGCCGCCCCTGGCCGCGAGTCCGGCGACCGCAGCGCCCTCTTCCCGGAGCTTCGCCGACCCCGGCGTTTCCACGCCGCGCCCGCCGGCCTCCTTGCGCCCCCTTTTCGGCCAGATCCACCTCCGCGCGGCGCCCTTCCGGCGAAGCGCCTGGCCGTGTGCCCTGTTTCCGAGGCCGCCCCGACTTCCTCTCCGGTGATCTCCTCGTCCAGCGCGGATCCGCCGCCCCTTCGCGGCCATCCCGACCGCCCGCAGCGGCGGTGCTCCTCCCCGAGCCCGCTCCTCCCGCGGCCGTCCGCGGCTCCCTCCGCCGCAGCCAGCCCGGCGACCCACCGGCAGAACCCCGACCCCCTTCCGTGCGGTTCCCCGCCGCGTCAACGACCCCCTCGGCCGACAGCGCCCGTGCCGTCGGTGCCCCGCTGCTGTCCAGCAACCCCTTCCCGTGGACTTCTCCGCTGTCCGCCGCCCTCCAGCGCCCCGGCGGAGTTTTCCGCTGATTTCCGCGGTTCCTTGCTGTCCCCGCCGGCGTTTTCCGCTGTCCGCGGACTCTCTCGCTGTTCGGGATCTTCGACCTGCTGCCGAACTTAGTTTCGGATTATTCCCAAGTTTTTCTCGCGGCTCCCCGCCAACGGAATCTGGTAATTTCTGGATAATCACAGTAGTTCGTCCCCCGTAGAGTCGATGATGATAGATCGGTCCCCCGGTTCCCTCTCGGGAATCCGGTTAGCTGCGTATATTATCGTTTAGCTGCGTTAGATTATTTTCCTGTGTTGCCTTGGTGTGATTTGGTTAGATTATGAGATTCCCGGACTTTTCGGGAATTATTCGGTGGAGTTGGAATTATTTTTCTGTGGCTTGGAATCATTTTGGTGGATATTTCTGTGGATTATTTTGGGTTGGAAAATATTTGCTGGAGTTTGTTGGCGCACTTCCCAGTTCTTGGGTTTGTCCCGAAATAGAGGAAGTGCTGCCCAAATTTTTACAAAACTATATTTATATTGATTTCAAATTGGCTTTCGAAAAATGAATTTCTAAACTGATTTTTCGGGCGACGACCGTACCGGTCTGTGGGCCCCGACGAAATGCAAACGCACCGGTCCGACCGGACGTTGTGGTATTAGCCGAATTTTGAGGAATGGACCGAGTCTGAGACTCTTAGCTTTCTTTTTAATTATTTTAATTAATATCTAGGCTATTTATTATAGTTATTTAATTTCTGCACTTTATTTATTAATTAAGTCATTTTCGCTTAATTGATGTAAAAGAAAATTGTACAGGGCATAAGCCCACCCTAGGACTATTAGCTGTGCCATTGTATTGTGTAGCATAGTTTTATTTTATTTTTCTGGTGGATGTGAAATTTGGGTGGTTTTTGATTAGTCGCATAATCGTAGATTAGAGCGCGATTTACTGATTAATTAAGAACTAATTAAAATGGATAAAATATTAGTAAATAACTAGTTCACGGTTTATCACTAAAAGAAAACTGTATTTTTATAAATATATTACAAAAACTCAAAGTTTTCCTAAGTTAAATTGATTCTCGTGTATTTCTAAATAATCTAATTAACCGGCTTAATCAACGCACGTAGTTGCGACGTAATCGTTAGCTGTAGATTAATACAACATAAAACCTGACTAGGACATGACTACTAGAGATTGCAACTAGCACACTTAGTCTAGTTATTCAAGGTTCTAAGTCGAGTTCTCAACTGTAGGAACTCGAAGTTACAACTGACGTTCCTCCTCGGTACCGACTCGTCTATCCAGTCATTCTAAAACAAAGGCAAGTGCAGTTATGTCTATTTGGTAATTTATCTAGTAATTATTTTATTGCAATTTTAAACCACATTGCTACACGAAACTCTCTCCTAGAGTTCAAATATTGACTCATTGATTGAATCTGATTGACTCGGGATATTGGGGGAGTAGTGTAGCGTCTATGACCAATACCCCTATATTGCATTATTGATTGTGCGAGCTGATTCCTCCTATACATGAGGATAGGCCGGACCATATCATTAGGATATAATTGAATCATCCCAAGCCGGTCATAGTTCGTTACCTACTCAAATCACATTGTTTTCAATTGTAGAATTGTTGGAAAATATTGTTAAAGTATTTCAAATTATTTAACATTGCAAATTTCAAATTATTATTTGAATTATTGGATATTCGTAATTGTACTTTGCTCCCTCCTGACTGGAGACCCAACATTTTAGGTATCACTGATGAGGCTTTGTTACGCGATCCCAAGACGAGGAATTCGAGATTGCTGAGCTGTTTGCCTAGAGTTTTCTTTTATTCATGATGTATAAAAAAATGGTTTAAGTTGTATCTTTTATTTCATGTAAAAGTTTAATAAAGTTTTAAATTTTCCGATGTTGAGTTGTGACAAATTATAGTGTTGTTGTATGGTTACCTGCTACTGAACAGCTTATTGCCGCCGTCTCAACAACGGTGCAGGCTGGGCATGATCCGACTAGACCCAGAATATTGGGATCGGGTCGTGACATGTTTTTAGTAGTGGCCTATACAGATCTGAACAACAACTTAGGAAAACATACCTAGAAACAATTAGAACACTAGAACATCAATTTGTCACAACATAGGACCAAAATATATTATAAATAAATATTTTTGTTTGATTATAGATTGGTAGGATACCTTGTTTATGTTTGCATCCTAAACCATCCAGAGAATGACCGTTGACCAAATCCTGCTGGCGATGAGGTGTCATCTCCGGATCATACCCCATCTCCTCAACCAAGCCCAGGGTCCTTTCCCTCGCGGCTGTTTGACCGTCCTCATAGTGCATCCAGTAAAGTTTTCCCTACACTGGCGATTCCTACCTCATCTCAAACCAAGTTACATTTTCTTGGTGGAGTATTCATTTTTGTTGCTCCACCAGTACCAGCAAATACCTCCCAAATGGTTGTCCTATTTCAAGAAACCCTGGAGTTCCAGAAAGCACAAGATGAAGCCCAGCAGGAACAGAAGAATATCACGAGAGAAGACATGAAGAACGTCAATGATATAGCCTTAGTTATCTACAACCAAGTTAGAGCAGAACTTTTGTCCTAGGAAGGATACCCCTGAATCTAGAAGATATTTGGGTCCCATCAAGTACCCTACTTTCCGGCAGCCTTGTCGTAAGAAGCTATGGGCTTGTAACTATTGCAAGAGGCCTGGTCATCAGACCGTTAGTTGCCGCAAGAGATTGGGACAATGTTTGGCATGTGGATCTGCTGAACATCGGGTAAAGGACTGCCCTTTATCTTTCTATCAAACCAGAGCTCATAACCCAGCAACACCTGTTAGGCCACAACCTAGGGACTCTCTTCCTATCTAGCAGACCTGGCCTCCTACAAAGGCATGATGCAGACTCGAAGTTCATAGAAGATGAAGGACCAGATCAATGAAGGCTCTAGAATTTATGCAGAATGGAACTCTACCTTAGGGAGTACCTATCTTGTTTATGTCCAAGAAGGATGGAACAACGGATGTGCATCGATTACCAGACACTAAAGAAACAAGTACTTTCTGTCCGGGTCGAGGATCTGTTTGATCTGGTTATGTGGAGATAGGATGTTTCGAAGTTTGACTTAAGATTTGACTACCATCAAATCAAAGTCAGGAAAGAGGACATTTCCAAGACGGCGTTCAAACACCAAGTATGGATAGTTTTCTTTGGTCAGGACGTTAGACTGACAAATGCTTCTGCTATGTTCATGAATCTCATGAACAGAGATTTTCATGAGTATTTGAATCAGTTTATCTTCTCCATAGATAACCTTCTGATATATTTGAAGACTGAAGAAGAGCATGAAGAACACCTGAGGAAGTTTTGAAAACTTTGAGGAAAAAGAAGTTTTATGGTAAGTTATCTGAACGTGGATCTTTGACAAGGTAGACTTTTGGCCATGTTGTCAAGAGAAGAAATTTTGATGGAAGATAGCTGCTGTTGAAAAGTGGTATACCCCAAGTTCAATTCGGAAGGTTCTTGAACTTGGCCGGCTACTATCAGAAGTTCGTGAAGGATTTCGCCAAGATTGCTGAGCCAATGACGAAGCTCACCTGGAGGAATGAAGAGTTCATCTGAACGAAAGTTTGCCAAGCGGCATTGAGGAACTGAAGAAGAGACTTACCACTACACCAATCCTCGCGCTACCCGCAGGAACCGGTGGGTTCTCAATTTACTGTAATACCTCTGGAAGAGGACTGGGTTGCGTTCTTCAACAACATGGGAAAGTAATTGCTTACACGTGTAGGCAACTACAGACTCATGAGAAGAATCATCCCACGCGTAATTTGAAATTTGCTGCAATTATCTTTACTTTGAAGCTATGGAAGCATGATTTTTATGGAAAGGGAGTGAAATATATACGGACTACAAAAGTCTGAAATATGTCTTCACTCAGAAAGGGCTGAATGTTAGACTAAGAAGATGGCTGAAGCAGATGAAGGATTTTGACATCAACCTGCAGTACCATTCAGGTAAGGCTAATGTGGTCGCTGATGCACTTAGTCGATACTGATGGCGAAGTTCTTAACCAAGGACTAGCACCTGCTAGAAGACATCGAGAAGTTTGGACTGGAGATTATGCTGCCTGGAAATGGAAGGAAGAAGCTGGATGCTGATTCAGGGTGATGAAGTTGCAAATTAGCTCGAGTCTGATGGACAAAGTCAAGGAGACTCTGTTTCAAGACGAGACACTTTGCAAACTTAGAGATCAAGTATTGGCAGGAACACTTGAAGGTTTCTCAAATCGCCAATAATGGAGCTCTGAAGAATGGTACGAGGCTTTTTGTACTATCTGGCGAACTGAGGAACGAACTAATGCAAGAAGCGCACCAGTATTCCATACATCCTAGCAATACGTATTGGGATATGCGTACTATTATTGGGTAGTATGGAATGAAGAAGGATGTATTCAGAATTGAGGTTAGATGTTTTATTTGTTAACAAGTGAAGGCTAGTCGACAGAGACCCGCAGGGCTTCTACAGTCGTTGGGCATTCCGGACCGGAAGTAGGAGCACATAACGATGGACTATGTGTTAGGTTTGCCTTGATTCCAAGGAGGGAAGAACACCAGTTGGATTATAGTGGACCGACTGACTAAGTCAGCACACTTTATTCCCTTCAAGGTTAGTTATTCACCGAGAAGTTGGCAGCATTGTATGAGAAGCACATTTACCGGATCCATGGAGTACCGCGGGACGGGCAATCAGAGAGGTCAATCCAGACGCTTGAAGATATATTGAGATTTTGCGTCTCGGAATTTGGTATGTCTTGGGAAGACCAAATTGCTTTTGGTAAAGTTTTCTCCTACCAGAGGAACAATCAGTTTTGACGGAGCTGGAAATTGAGGCCAGGAACATCAGGCCATTTGAAGTTTAAGACAAGTTGGAAGTAGCATACCAGTTAGCTCTACCAGCTAATCTTGGGAGTGTGCAACGTTTTCTACGTCACAGCTCAGACGTTACATTTCGGATCCGAGTCACATTTTGGATAATTCAGAGATGAAGATTGGAATCAACCTTTCAGTGCCAGAGAAACCAGTTGCAAGCGTAGTCAGAGGTGAAGAAGATCAGAATTTGAGCCATCACTTTTACTCCTATCTTCTTATCTTTTCGTTCTAAACTTGACTGATGCTGACGAAGTTAGCCTAGTTTTGCAAGCTATCTCTTTATCAAGCTTGATCATGACAATATTTTATTGGGTGCACCCACTAATATATTGTCTAATCAGGACCGGTGCATGATGGTCTGATCAACCTCGTGTACTTTGGTTCGCTTTTGTATTTTTCTGCGTGGATGATATCATAAAAAAAAAAAACTTGTCCCTAAATCGTCTCATCCACGACTGCCTTGAAAATTCTTATTGTTGGACCTGAGTTACGGGCGTAGTACCCGTAGCTGCTTGATTCTCCTACCCTGCCTTTAAATTTCGAGGACAAAATTTTCTAAGGAGGGAAGATTGTGAAACCCATATTTTGTGAATAATTATTATTAGTGTTTTAGTATTAATTATTAGTATTTCTAATATTATTATTATTTATTATTATTAAATATGTTTGAGTGCAAAAAAAAATGATTTCGAAAATTAAACAATATTGATTTTTGAATTCAGACCCAGACCCAGGCCTGAGCCTGAACCCAATCTCCTTTCCTTTCCTTTCAAATTTCTGATTGGTTCTAAAAATAATAATAATAATAATAATAATAATAATAAATAATTAGTCAGCTGGTCCCGTAGGACCAGCATCTACTCACTCACACACATTGGCAAAACCCCCTCATTTTCGTAACTCCCCAACTTAATTCCCATCTCCTTATAACTCCCAACCCATCAACTCCCCCTCTTATAACTCCCCATTCCATCAACTCCTCTGGACCACACACTTTTCCCATTTTCCCCTTTAATACTCAACCACACCCCCACTCCCTTTTAACTCATCCACAACTATTTCCATTTCTCACTTCACAGAGAAAGCAAACTCTCCCTACTCTCTCTCTCTCGTACTCTCATCTCTCCCTCTCTCTTCTCAGAAACCCACTTCACTCACCAACCCCCAACCGCCACTCCGCTAACTCCGACGATCCGCGCGACTTTCCGCGGCTGCCGAGTTCCCCCTCGCGCCGCCCCTGGCCGCGAGTCCGGCGACCGCAGCGCCCTCTTCCCGGAGCTCCGCCGACCCCGGCGTTTCCACGCCGCGCCCGCCGGCCTCCTTGCGCCCCCTTTTCGGCCAGATCCGCCTCCGTGCGGCGCCCTTCCGGCGAAGCGCCCGGCCGTGTGCCCTGTTCCCGAGGCCGCCCCGACTTCCTCTCCGGCGATCTCCTCGTCCAGCGCGGATCCGCCGCCCCTTCGCGGCCATCCCGACCGCCCGCAGCGGCGGTGCTCCTCCCCGAGCCCGCTCCTCCCGCGGCCGTCCGCGGCTCCCTCCGCCGCAGCCAGCCCGGCGACCCACCGGCAGAACCCCGACCCCCTTCCGCGCGGTTCCCCGCCGCGTCAGCGACCCCCTCGGCCGACAGCGCCCGTGCCGTCGGTGCCCCGCTGCTGTCCAGCAACCCCTTCCCGTGGACTTCTCCGCTGTCCGCCGCCCTCCAGCGCCCCGGCGGAGTTTTTCGCTGATTTCCGCGGTTCCTTGCTGTCCCCGCCGGCGTTTCCCGCTGTCCGCGGACTCTCCCGCTGTTCGGGATCTTCGACCTGCTGCCGAACTTAGTTTCGGATTATTCCCAAGTTTTTCCCGTGGCTCCCCGCCAACGGAATCTGGTAATTTCTGGATAATCACAGTAGTTCGTCCCCCGTAGAGTCGATGATGATAGATCGGTCCCCCGGTTCCCTCTCGGGAATCCGGTTAGCTGCGTATATTATCGTTTAGCTGCGTTAGATTATTTTCCTGTGTTGCCTTGGTGTGATTTGGTTGGATTATGAGATTCCCGGACTTTTCGGGAATTATTCGGTGGAGTTGGAATTATTTTTCTGTGGCTTGGAATCATTTTGGTGGATATTTCTGTGGATTATTTTGGGTTGGAAAATATTTGCAGGAGTTTGTTGGCGCACTTCCCAGTTCTTGGGTTTGTCCCGAAATAGAGGAAGTGCTGCCCAAATTTTTACAAAACTATATTTATATTGATTTCAAATTGGCTTTCGAAAAATGAATTTCTAAACTGATTTTTCGGGCGACGACCGTACCGGTCTGTGGGCCCCGGCGAAATGCAAACGCACCGGTCTGACCGGACGTTGTGGTATTAGCCGAATTTTGAGGAATGGACCGAGTCTGAGACTCTTAGCTTTCTTTTTAATTATTTTAATTAATATCTAGGCTATTTATTATAGTTATTTAATTTCTGCACTTTATTTATTAATTAAGTCATTTTCGCTTAATTGAAGTAAAAGAAAATTGTACAGGGCATAAGCCCACCCTAGGACCATTAGCTGTGCCATTGTATTGTGTAGCATAGTTTTATTTTATTTTTCTGGTGGATGTGAAATTTGGGTGGTTTTTGATTAGTCGCATAATCGTAGATTAGAGCGCGATTTACTGATTAATTAAGAACTAATTAAAATGGATAAAATATTAGTAAATAACTAGTTCACGGTTTATCACTAAAAGAAAACTGTATTTTTATAAATATATTACAAAAACTCAAAGTTTTCCCAAGTTAAATTGATTCTCGTGTATTTCCAAATAATCCAATTAACCGGCTTAATCAACGCACGTAGTTGCGACGTAATCGTTAGCTGTAGATTAATACAACATAAAACCTGACTAGGACATGACTACTAGAGATTGCAACTAGCACACTTAGTCTGGTTATTCAAGGTTCTAAGTCGAGTTCTCAACTGTAGGAACTCGAAGTTACAACTGACGTTCCTCCTCGGTACCGACTCGTCTATCCAGTCATTCTAAAACAAAGGCAAGTGCAGTTATGTCTATTTGGTAATTTATCTAGTAATTGTTTTATTGCAATTTTAAACCACATTGCTACACGGAACTCTCTCCTAGAGTTCAAATATTGACTCATTGATTGAATCTGATTGACTCGGGATATTGGGGGAGTAGTGTAGCGTCTATGACCAATACCCCTATATTGCATCATTGATTGTGCGAGATGATTCCTCCTATACACGAGGATAGGCCGGACCGTATCATTAGGATATAATTGAATCATCCCAAGCCGGTCATAGTTCGTTACCTACTCAAATCACATTGTTTTCAATTGTAGAATTGTTGGAAAATATTGTTAAAGTATTTCAAATTGTTTAACATTGCAAATTTCAAATTATTATTTGAATTATTGGATATTCGTAATTGTACTTTGCTCCCTCATGACTGGAGACCCAACATTTTAGGTATCACTGATGAGGCTTTGTTACGCGATCCCAAGACGAGGAATTCGAGATTGCTGAGCTGTTTGCCTAGAGTTTTCTTTTATTCATGATGTATAAAAAAAATGGTTTAAGTTGTATCTTTTATTTCATGTAAAAGTTTAATAAAGTTTTAAATTTTCCGATGTTGAGTTGTGACAATTTATAGTGTTGTTGTATGGTTACCTGCTACTGAACAGCTTACTGCCGTCGTCTCAACAACGGTGCAGGCTGGACATGATCCGACTAGACCCAGAATATTGGGATCGGGTCGTGACAATATGCTAGTTTACCAGGCAGATAGTTTAGTTCTCTTGGGGTATACAGACTCAGATTTTCAGTCAGATAGGGATTCCAGGAAATCTACCTCAGGTTATGTGTTTACTTTTGGAGGTGGAGCCATTGTGTGGAGGAGTATCAAGCAAAAATGTATTGCTGATTCCACCATGGAAGCCGAGTATGTGGCAGCCTCTGAGGCAACCAAAGAAGCAGTTTGGCTCAGAAACTTTCTGTTGGACTTGGATGTGGTACCTAGTTTGCCTAAGTCTATTACACTTTATTATGATAATAGTGGTACAGTTACAAACTCAAAGGAACCACGAGCCCATAAAACAGGCAAACACATTGAGCGCAAGTACCACCTAATACGAGATTTCGTAAAGAAAGGAAAAGTTACTGTGATCAAGATGGCATCAGCCGACAACCTAGCTGATCCCTTTACAAAGAGCTTATCAGCTAAGGCTTTTGATAGTCATATTGAGGGAATGTGAGTCAGATGTGTAGCAGCATGGCTTTAAGTATAAGTGGGAGATTTGTAACAGTATACTGAAAAGCAATGCTTTGAGTATAAGTGGAAGATTGTTAAGTTTATATACTAAAAGCATCACTTTTGTAGTAACCTTATTTCCTTAAATTTTGAATAAGAATCATATGGGCAAATGTTTGCATATTGTATTTGTTGCAAGTGTTAATGCAAATGTCTGATATTCTATATTGTAGATAATATGGTGTGTGGTGTCACACAGAAGATCATATTATCAGTTCCCTATGGAGTATATAAATAGTTTACAACCTAGATGGACTTGGACAATCTATTGGAAAGGTTGTAGTGTAATCTGGTATTAGTCTATCTTGACTATAACTTTACACTAGTACACTTTGTGTGTATTGAACAGGACTACTTGAGGTTGTTCTCTTTGTACTGACTACATAAGAGAACAAACACATCTGTTATTATGGATGCTTGTGCTTTTAATCCGGATATAATAACAGACATGTATATGCAGTGTGCATTACTTTGACTCATAAAAGAGTGAGATTCATTATGGATCAACAACCTCTATGAATTGGGTAATAACATTGTATGTATGATGGGCTGTTGATTATAAATAGAATCCATGTCCCGATACATCGGGTTGATGATGTCCCCATAAGGAGCTCATAAGGATTGTCATGTGAACTGGAGATAGGTTGTAGTGTAATCTGGTATTAGTCTATCTTGACTATAACTTTACACTAGTACACTTTGTGTGTATTGAACAGGACTACTTGAGGTTGTTCTCTTTGTACTGACTACATAAGAGAACAAACACATCTGTTATTATGGATGCTTGTGCTTTTAATCCGGATATAATAACAGACATGTATATGCAGTGTGCATTACTTTGACTCATAAAAGAGTGAGATTCATTATGGATCAACAACCTCTATGAATTGGGTAATAACATTGTATGTATGATGGGCTGTTGATTATAAATAGAATCCAAGTCCCGATACATCGGGTTGATGATGTCCCCATAAGGCGCTCATAAGGATTGTCATGTGAACTGGAGATTCCCAGGACCCTTTCTTTGGTGTGCGTATTGATCGATAGAAAGTTAAAAAGATTTAATACGTGTTATAACCCTTCATAGGCGGAAACTAGGGTTCACGAATTATACCTGTGGCAGAAAGGAGACAAGTAATTCTTGGCAATCTCGAGCGGACGACCACAAGATCTTCTGCACGTATTCCTTCCTCGAGTTGGACGTCGTGTGGGCGACGATCTCCCAACCTTTTCTTCTCCTTGGCAGCCCTCTCTCTCTTTCCTTACGTGAATCACGAATTTAGAGAAAGTATTTGATTTCTGATCAGTAATCTGGAGGCCAGAGAATAGAGGATATATATAGGCTACGGCAGGAACCATGAGAAGAAATTAGGGTTAGGCCTCCTAACGGATCTGAATATCCCGTGTTCAGCCCGAACACACAATCCAGGCCCATTAACAATAGCTCGATCCACTAATGAGCTTGTCACGCCCCAGAACCAGAATACTGGAGAGCGGGGGAATGACTCAGCCAGCTATGTATTACAGGTAGATGAATACCGTATAATACGATCAATGCTGTCTAACAAGACGAGGGGGTGCATACTACATAAAAGTCTCCCTATGGTCACTTCACATCTATTGTCTCAATTATTCAAACAAGAAACAGAAATAGAAAACATGTAAGATAAAGCAGTAAGGCGTCCCAAATGCTCAGTCAAAATGTTCTTGATATCTGGCTTTACAAAATATAGCCATAGGATGTAGCAAAGTATACACAATTGTTTATCAGCTGCAGCCTGACTTTAGTTACAATTATGTAAAAGTAAGTACAAGACAATCCGACTAACATGTCGGCGCCAAACGGCAAGGTATAAAGTAAGTAACAAAACGAGCAGGGAAGTAAGAAACCTACTCGAGTCCTCCTGCGATCATCCCTCTAGTATTGACCATCTTGGAGGTAGGAGTAAGCTGGATCCTCGGGAACCGGCTCTAAATCTGGCCATGCAAAACCAGAGAGGTTAGACCTCTAATAGCAAGTACCGCAAGGAAGCACGATATAAGAAGTTAGAACCAGTAATAAGAGAATATGATAATAGATCTCTGCTATCTACTAGGATTCACATAATATCACGACACTTCGAACCAACCTTCCAACCAAACAAGGACAGAAGTTGGCCCGTCATGTCCTGACATTCTGATTATCTCAGTTCGCTAACAGAGTAGGTTCAGTACACAAACAAATCGATTTAACGGCCATGCAGCTACTACGGCTTGCTACTGTGAGTCCCAAGTTATCCTGGAATTATACAATAAGGATTCCTCAGTTCTTACTATGTGCAAGCAAGGCTAGTCTATCCAGCCGATCAATTGTGCCAATCATGAATTAGACGAGTCCCAGCGGGACGCCCGTCATCAATATACAATATACAATAAATAATATAAGCAGATACCGTTCCCTGCCCGTGTGGCAGATTTGCAGTATCTGTGAGAACCAGCCGGCCTGTCGGGCACTTAATAGTCCCCAAGAGGGCTGCCATGTAAGAACTCGAGAATCCATCCTCTCCATGCAATCATTATTTTATTTAACTTAATAGTCTCTACGTTGAGTGAAATCCCATACCGTGGATCATGGTCATTTAGAATGAGTACTTTCTGTACATAGTACGATATGCCCAACTCTACAACGATACCCGTGCGGTTAGGTTATAGGTCTTACATAGCGTAATGCAACAATCAAAACTATCTACAGAATAATCATGCCTTGACCATAAAGTACACATTCTGCCTTTATAGAAAGATAAATAAGTTGAAGCCTGCATGTATCGGTATGCCAATATTTAGGATCAGTCAGTCGATTACAATAGTTCATAATATGAACATGTCTCATTCATTCGGTTCAATAAGACGACTAGCCAGCCTCTTAGTTCCAACTAGGAACGTATGATCAATTTACTAAATCAAGATAACAATCTCTGTTGATTAATGTCAAGACAATAATTAGTGTTAATAAGTGCCAAGACAATCAATCAATGTTAATAAATGTCAATTTGGAACAAGAATCAGCCAAAAAAGGCATTAGGGTCAGAGTTCATGCGGCTCGTGAGACTTGGGTCTCATGCGACTGGACAAGGGTGATTCCATGCGGCCGGAACAGAGTAGTCCTATGCGGCCAAATTAGCAAAGCCTTATGCGGCTAGAAACTAAGGGGGTTCTCATGCGGCTACGGGTAACATGCGCCTATGCGGCTAGATAAGTCATGAAGCTCATGCGGTTAAAGGGGCTGGTTTCCATGCGCCTGAATAGGTGCAAGCCTATATGCGGCTGAGAAGTCATGCAGCGTCATGTGGCCGAGAATGATCAGCGCCATACGGCTGAATAGGTTAGGCCTCAGGCGGCTAGGTAAGTCTCATACGGCCAGAAAATTTCCTGTGGCTGGGGGCTGATCTTTAAGCGGTAAGCGGCCGACCCAGCTCATGCGGCTGACTAGCTCATGCGGCCAACTAAGCCCATGCGGCCAGATACTTCATGCGGCTCAAGAACGACTTGCCGCATGAAAACTCATGCGGTCAAGTACTGTCTTCTTCTCCACTGTTTCGAGAAGAACAACTATGAAGGCCTTACTTTCAAGCTCCATAAATCCTTCATTCCAAGCCCAAATCTGAACTTTCATAGGTCAAAATGGGGTAGAACAAAATTCTCTACAACATGGAACCATCAAAACTCAAAAATAACAAAGTTACTAGATCAAAACCCAAGAAATCCAAAAATGCATTAAACTTAGGTCTATATGAAATGAGCCATGGAATTTAAAAATACTAAGTACTAAAGTATCTAAGAATCTTGAGAGGAAGATAATGAAACAACAAAAATGGAGATCCATTAAGAAGCAAGTTGGCACTTGCCTAGGCGGCTGGTAGGTGGGAAGAGTTATGAGGAAGAAGAAGAAGAGTTAGAAGAGTAATGGTGAAGTAAATGAAGAGAGAGAAAGGGGATAGGTTTTAAATGAAGGGGTGGTAGTAGATGGAAGTATGTTTCGGTTCATGATGAACCAACATAATTAAGACCAATCCAAGCCGAACCCAAAATAAAGCTAAAACAGAGTATAAAAGCAAAAAGTAAAATACAGAAATAAAATTGCAGGAAATTACTTAACATGAAATTAAAGGGATTTAAATACAGAATAATGCATGATAAATATTAAATAAATATATTCTAGCAGTACATGTATTTAGAATACGTATTCTAGGAACGAAAAGTGACATCTCTACCCTCCTTAGAAAAATTCTGTCCTCGAAATTTCAAATCCAAGCAGGATAGGAACATCAGAGCTAAACTAATCTAAGTATAAGCAATTGAGTAAGCAATCATTCTATAATGCCAATAGCAAGTAACATATCTATGTTTAACTATCGATGACACCAAGCAATTCTACTCATAAGGTGATGAGCATGAGGAGTTAAGACAATCAAGGTATACAGAAAGAGATATACCTTGTAAGTCAAACAGGTGTGGGTACCGTGATCGGATATCATCCTCGCGTTCCCACGTTGACTCTCCTAAAGAGTGATGACCCCAAGCAACCCGGACAAGGCTAATTGTTCGGTTCTTGAGTATCTTCTCTCTTCAGTCCAAAATGGAAACAGGCTGCTCCTCGTAAGACAGGTTGGTACCAACAACCAGCTCAGAATGATCAAGGATATGGCTTGGGTCCGATACATACCTTCGCAACTGAGATACATAAAATACGTCATGCACCTCTCGTAATGAAGGTGGAAGGGATAAACGATAAGCAACATCGCCTATCCTATCAAGGATAACAAATGGGCCCACGTACCGCGGACTCAACTTCCCGCGAACGCCAAATCTAATAACCCTATGGGTAGGTGAGATCCGTAAGAATACGTGGTCCCCAACAGAAAACTCTAGCGGCCTACGATGCTGATCCGCCCAATGACGATGCCGATCCTGTGTAACTCAAAGTCGCTCTCTAATTCCCTTAATCACTTCAACTGTCTGGACAATCATTTCTGGGCCTAGCATCTTCCTCTCCCCGATATCATCCCATGCTAGTGGCGACTTACACTTCTTACCATATAGTGCTTCAAATGGTGCCATATGTATACTTGCTTGATAACTGTTATTGTATGAGAATTCGACTAAGTGCAGGTGGCTCTCCCAAGATCCTCCAAAATCCAGAGTGCAATCTCGCAACATGTCTTCCAAAGTCTGAATTGTTCTTTCTGATTGTCCGTCCGTCTATGGATGGTAAGCTGTACTAAATTTTAACTTGGTGTCCAGACTATGATGTAGACTCTTCTAAAAATATAATGTAAACGGGTATCTCTGTCTGACACAATACTGACAGGGACTCCATGCTGCCTGACTATCTGTTGCATATACAATTCTGCCAACTTTTCTGTAGATTGCCCTACTCTGAAAGGAAGAAAGTGTGCCACCTTTGTAAGCCGGTCCACTATTACCCAAATAGCGTCCTTACCGCTTGGTGACCTCGGTAAACCGGTCACAAAGTCCATTTTAATATGTTCCCACTTCCATTCTGGAATAGGAAGCGGTTGCAATAACCCTGCTGGCCTCTGCTGTTCTGTCTTCACTTGCTGACATACCAAGCAACGGGAAACAAATCTAGCTATCTTCCTCTTCATTCCATTCCACCAGAAGTGCTGCTTGATATCTTGGTACATCTTGATCCCACCAAGGTGTATAGAATACTGAGAACTGTGAGCTTCTGCCATAACCTCATGTCTGATATCTCTACTAGGCACACATAGACGTGATCTAAACCTAAGTGTACCATCTTCATGAACTCTCATCTCCTTCCTGAGTCCTGACTCACATTCTGCCCTAAGCTTCTGAATCATTGGGTCCTGTGCCTGAGCTGCCTGGATCCTATCTACTAGGTCGAATTGAACCTGTAGACTCGTTAGAACTCCTACATCACTAGGAAGTATAACTTTAATGCCCATCTCCTGAAGGTCTTCTAAGATATGCTTCTGGGTTGTTAACATAAATGTACGGGATTTCCTGCTAAGAGCGTCTGCTACCACATTAGCCTTGCCTGGATGATACTGAAGCTCCACGTCGTAATCCTTGATCAACTCCAACCATCTTCTCTGTCTCATGTTCAGCTCCTTCTGAGTAAAGATGTACTTCAGACTTTTATGGTCTGTATACATGTCCACCCAGTCACCATATAAGTAATACCTCCATAGCTTTAAAGCAAATACTACTGCTGCCAACTCCAAATCATGAGTTGGGTAATTTTTCTCGTGGTCTCGAAGTTGCCTAGATGCGTATGCTATCACCTTCACATGTTGCATTAGGACGCACCCAAGTCCTTTTCCTGACACATCACAATATACTGTAAAACCTCCGGGTCCAACTAGCAATATAAGAATAGGCACTGATATCAACTTCTGCTTCAGATTCTCAAATGATGCCTGGCATTCTGCCGACCAGACGAATGGTACATCCTTCCGTGTCAAGCGGGTCATGGGTGCTGAAAGCCTTGAAAAGTCTGATACGAACCTTCTGTAATATCCTACCAATCCCAAGAAACTCTGCACATCAGCTATGGTCTTGGGTACTGGCCAACTCTCTACTGCTTCTACCTTCTTGGGATCCACTGCTACTCCAGCTCCTGATATGATGTGACCTAAAATAAAATGTGGTCCGTCCAGAACTCACACTTACTGAGCTTGGCGTACAACTGGTTCTTTTTCAGAACCTGCAACACTTTTCAGAGGTGGTCCTCATGTTCCTCCTCACTGGTAGAGTATACGAGAATGTCGTCAATAAATACAACGACAAACTGATCTAAGTACGGCATAAAGATGCGGTTCATCAAATCCATAAATATTGCTGGAGCATTGGTCAAACCAAACGGCATTACCAAGAATTCATAATGCCCATACTTCGACCTGAATGTTGTCTTGGGAATATCCTTCTTCCGAACCCTCACTTGATGATACCCCGAACGAAGATCTATCTTGGAGAAAACTCTAGCTTTGCTCAACTGATCAAACAAGTCATCGATCCTGGGTAGTGGGTACTTGTTCTTTACTGTCGCCGCGTTAAGCTTTCTGTAATCAATACACAATCTGGATGACCCATCCTTCTTTCCCACAAGTACCACTGGTGCTGCCCATGGTGATATGCTAGCTTGGATGAACTTTTTCTCCTTCAGTTCCTCTATGTGCTGATATACCTTGGCATGTTCTGAATCTGCCATTCTGTAAACTCGATCTGATATCGGTTTAGTTTCAAGTACCAATTCTATACAGAACTCAATATCTCTAACCGGTGGTAGACCTGGAAGTTCTTCAGGAAATACGTCCAGAAACTCTTCAACTACCTTCGAAACTAGAACTTCTTCCATTGTCGTCCCTACTCCCTGCTCTTGTTGAGTTGCCACTGATCTGACTAAGGTGAACCGCTTCATGCCTGGAATATCAAAAGATACACTCCCTCTACGATAATCTATTGTCGCATGACTGTCTCTCAGCCAGTCCATGCCTAAGATAACGTCGAAATTTCTAACAGAAAATTCTATCAACCGGGCGGGTAGTGTCACGACCCGCACCCTAGAGTAAGGGCACGAGACGTAGGTACGTCCAGCCTATACCGCAGTGTCGGCGGTAGAACGCTGTCCTAGGTCAACATACAACTAACAATATATCTCTAAACAGTTTATACTCCCTGAATGGGGGTGACATAGCAGTAAATGAACTCAATCACAACTAAGAAAGAGATAGCACGATATAAAACAGAACTCAAAG
This sequence comes from Iris pallida, assembly GCA_029216955.1. Taxonomy (NCBI): domain Eukaryota; kingdom Viridiplantae; phylum Streptophyta; class Magnoliopsida; order Asparagales; family Iridaceae; genus Iris; species Iris pallida. The sequence goes on along the minus strand of JANAVB010026999.1, from coordinate 29,435,207 downwards.
AAAAATAGATGATAAAGTAGTCTAAGATAATCCCAGCAAATATCCAGAGCTACATGGTCTCAGATACTGAATGAAAGAATATATACAACTCAGAACAGAATAAAGTCTAGCTAAATATGTCTCGAGACTACATAAAATAAGATAAGCCTAACTAAACTAGTCTAGGCAATGGGGGTGATGTCCTCAGCTAGAGCTGGGTCCTCCTGAGGGTCCAGCTCGCAAGTGTCATCTAAGGCTGCCCCGTAGAAAGAATCCAGACAGGCCTCCTCCTCGTCCTCTGTAATATTTTCAACAGGTCCAGTCAGGACAGGAGCAAGCACAGTATATCTCAATAGTTCATAGCAGGTTAGAAAATATAATCATGCAGTAAAGTAAGATACAAGTACTGAAAGAAGTGCAGTATGTAAAGAGAGAGAGAGAACTGTAATAGAAATATCTACTATAAGTAAAGAACGAACCGTGGCTAGTGAGTCAGAGTACAACATAGACATGTAAATGGCATGGGATGATTCTGATGCTACACTATGGAATGATTCTGATGCTACACTACTTGGGTATTATTCACATGTCCACTTCTACTCCCCCGTACCCCCTGTTTGCCATTAAAATCATTTGATTACAAATCTTAATACAAACAGAACAGTATTACAATATAGGACTTAGATGTAGTCCTAGGAGTACACTTTTGTTTAATCTGGGTCCTAAGTGCCAATGGAGCGAGTGGTAATACGTTGACTCCGTTGACGGGCTGACGACGGTTATCGGTTCTCTGAAGGTGTAGATTGCTCTGGGTGCTGGAACTGGCTGAGAGGAGGAAGACATTGAGTGTCTGTATCTGCCTCTCTGGTGATCTCTGTCTGGATTGTTCGTATGTATGTCTCTGTGTGTGTGTGTCAGAAGGAAATGGTCCTTCTATTTATAGCCGGGCAGGTTGGCTGCTCATGCGCGCATATGTAGGATGCGTCGGTGCGTGGGGAAGCCACGTAGAGATTGCTGATGGAGGCGCATGGATGATGCGTCCTACTCGCGGGGTTGAATTCTTCGTACTGCTGTTGTGAGCCGGAACGTAGCAGAGGAGAAGATCTTTCTGTTGCTGAGATCTGGGATGAGTTGAGTCAAAGGACACGTGTCGTCGACCCATGGCTCGGAGATCTCTGATTTGGTGGGGGGGATGATTTGGTGGGATGCCCCTTGAATTGGGCACATGATGAGATTTTGGCTCGTGACCTTTAGGAGTCACGAGCCATTCTGGGCGCATGGCTTTTGAGGCGCATGCGAGCGACTTTCCTTCTGTCTTTCGGGATCAGAGATCAGTCTGGGGCGCATGGCTTTTGAGGCGCATGCAAAGATTCAACTGGAGACTCTTCTTCTGTCTTTTAGGGATCAGTGAAGGGTCTGAGGCGTATGGCTTTCGAGGCGCATACAGGTTTAGGCGCATGGCCGCGGAGGTGCATGCGGGTGGTCGAGTGGCCACGTGGCAGTAGCCGTCGGGATAGAGTCATGATGATGCTGACGTTGTGGACGCTTCATTTTCTGCAAAAGCTGTCAACCGTTCAGGCTTGGGGAGGCGTGCTGCCAACTCTGTCAGTTCAGCATTTAATGTGGGTGACATTCGATGGACAGCTGAGTGGGCGCGTCGGTTGTCGTACCACTAGGCATATGGGGACGTATGGGGGAGCATCCCCTGTGATACGCTCGGTACAGGGTGCATCTGTTTGATGTTTGAAGAGGTGTGATACGCTGACCAGCCGGCGCATCCGACACGTCTTTGATGATGCGGCTGTTTCGCTTCTCGAGTACTTTTAATAGTCGTTTGGCTGAAGTCGAGGCGTCTGGTTCATCCATTTAATGTGAGTTCATTGCACGGAATTCGAAGAGCCATCCACTTGGCGCATGGGTTTGATCTGCCCGACCTATAAATAGTGGCATGGAGAGAAGGTTGGCCTCTTATTCCCTCACGTCTTTCCAATATGAACTCGGGTTCTCGGGTGCATTCTGTTGACGAGGTGCTCCCGAGGGTGAAGATGAGATGCCATGTCGTCGTTGATGCTCTTGAAGGTGACTGTTACATCCAAAAGACGGAGTCGAGGGCTTCCGAGGCGGGCGAAAGGTGCCTGTTGCATCCAAAGATAGGGATGCTCGGGCCTCGTCTCCGTTGTTCCGGAAGAGCCGTAGATCGGAATGGCGGTGCTAGGCTCTCTCTCTCCTTCAAAGTGGGTGTCGCCCACTCTGAAAGCTGCTCCTTTAGCCGTATTTCGATCACGGTCTTCCTTGGCCTTTGGAGGCTCTTTCGAAGCCTTCCCTGGCCACAGATTTGCCGTGCTCTTCTCTTCCTTGGTTCCAGCCAGAGGGTTAAATGCTTTGTGGAAGCATTTATCAGGTGAGCCTGGCTGGAAGAGCGGCACGTAACTGGGCTGCTGCTCGGCCAGGTGAGCCTGGTTGGAGAGTGGCACATAACTGGGCTGCTGAAGGGATGCACATAACTGAGCTGGATGCACATAACTGAGCTGCTGAAGAGATGGTGGGATGCACCTGGATGGAGACGCATGGTGACTGTTGCGCCTATCTGGAGGCACATGGTGGCCGCTGGCTGTAGACTTAGGATCTTTCCTTTGTAGAAATTCTCCTTTGTACAACCTTTTCTAGACATGTAATAGACTTTTATATATATAAAATAAAAAGTCCTTCAGATGTCTATGGCTATTGATCTTGCTGTGGAGTGTCCTGTTCCTGGTGCCTGTAGTGTCTGACACATGGTCTTTCTGGTTGTGAAATTCCATGCTTCTACAAGACCCCCTTCAAAGTTTTTAAAACTTTTGAATAAGTTTTGGAATACTTTGAATAAGAAGCATGGCGATCAGGGCGCATGACTGTTGGGGCGCATGCTTGTTCAGCCGTATGCTCTTCTCAATTAATGAATTTGATAATGCCTCGGTAACCGAAAAGATTAATGATGATCTTTTAGTTTTATCTGCTGTTAATTCACAAGACCCGAGGCGACGGCTGAGATCACTCGTCATCGGTTCACGCGTACGACTACGGCCTATAAATAGGTGAAAGGTGGAGAGAGAGAGAGTTCTTCTACTCTGTGCCTTTGCCTCCTTTAGAGTTCTTCTGAAAACCCTAATTTCTTCCTCTTTGTTAGAATGGCTCCCAAGACTCCTCGCGGCGGTGCCGGCAAAGGAAAGGGGAGGTTCAGGGACTGTAGTTTTTCCCTTTTTTATGCTCTTTTGCAACCCTTTGCTGAGGGATAATGTAGCATTTTGTACTCTCTATTTCAGAAAATAAAGAAGTACGCAACTTTTTGTGATGTGTTCATTTTTGTTATTATGAACTTGATGATTTGTGTGGACCTATTATCTTTTGCGCACCTTGGTTTTTAGGCACAGATAATAAGTTTGAAGGAACCAACATGTTTGCTCAGAGGTGATGTGGACATGACAATCATTGGGTCCAAATGATAGAATCATCCTACTCAGAGGTGTGATGGACGTGGTAGGAATGATCCTGGGGGATACGCTGAACAACTCAGAGGTGATGTGGACGTGGAAGTTCGGCGATCAATGTACGACAACGCAGGGGTTGTTTGTACGAGATGTTTACTCAGAGGTAATGTAGACGTGGTAAACATGAAGGGTAGCGTCGGCTTACGTAGCGTAAGAGTTCGCTTTGTAGGGTGTAGAGGAACAACTCAGAGGTAATGTGGAAGTGGTTGTCTTTCTACTGAAGGAAGCCACGGAACAGCTGGGTTCCCGAGGCGGATGAGTTTGTGGAAGGAGATTGTTTGTGAATCCTGATGATTGGGCCCACAGATCCCCTTGGGGAAGTACATGTCTGGAGGATGTCAAGAATAGTACTTCTTTAGGAACTTGCCGTTGATGGACATCATGAACAAGTCTCCATTGGGTTTGGCGAGGCGGTAAGCACCGTTTGAGTATACCGTCTCTATGATGAAAGGTCCTTCCCACTTGGGCTCGAACTTTCCTGGTGTCTTGTGAGTTAACACCATTGGCCTTCTGACTGCTAGAACCAGGTTGCCAACTTGGAAAGTCCTCTGTTTGACCTTCTTGTTGAAAGCCTGTAATATACGGGCTTGGTAGAGTTCGATGCATTATTGAGCTAGGAGACGCTTCTCATCGAGTGCCTCCAGTTCCCGCAGACGACGACGTTGATTGTCCTCTTCTATGAGTTTGTTTGTTATTGCCATGCGGAGTGAGGGTATCTGGATCTCGAGAGGCAGTACCGCTTCGCTCCCGTAGACCAGAGAGAATGGTGTGTTGCCTGTCGGGGTCCGTACCATTGTGCGGTAGGCCCAAAGGCATTCGCTAAGCTTTTCATCCCAGTCGCATTTATTGGATGACACGACCTTTTTGAGTAGCCTGACGATGGTTTTGTTGAACGCCTCTGCTAACCCGTTTGCTGTCAGATTATAAGCGGTGGATGCTACATTTTGAATGCGGTTCTTGTCACAGAACCTGCTAAAAATGTGGCTGATAAACTGAGGACCGTTGTCATGAATGATCCGCCGGGGTACTCCAAAACGATAAATGACATGGTGTTTGATAAAGCTGACCACCCTGGAGCTCTTTACTTCCACCAGTGGGACTGCTTCTGCCCATTTGGAGAAGTAATCGGTGATGGCCAGGATGAAGCGGTGTCCTCTTGATGAAGGAGGGGTGATAGGTCCCACAATATCCATGCCCCAGGCTTCGAAGGGCCAGGAGGCGACTGTAGGATGTAGTGGTTCAGACGGTGTATGTATGAAGTCTGCATGAAGTTGGCATGCGTGACACTTCTTAGCATATTCAACAGCGTCGGCGGCCATGGTTGGCCAGTAGTAGCCCATACGTCGTATCGATCCTGCAACTTAGGACCGGGTTGATGAGCTCCGCAAGTTCCGTCATGAGCTTCTTGAAGAGCTTCGGCTGCTTCTTCGTTGGACAGGCATCGAAGGAGGAGCCCATCGAAGGAGCGCCGGTACAGCGTTTTGGTAGCTGTATCGTAGTAGAATCGAAGAGAGCGTCTCCTGACTGAGACGGCTTCCTTCGGGTCTTCTGGAAGAATTTCGTAGACAGCGAAGTCGATGAACGGGAACCTCCAGTCTCGGACATTAACTCCAGTGTTCGTCGGCATGGCGTGGGCCACTTGCAAGCACAGGTTGTTTCTGGGACAAATCAAGTCTCGGCCTGTTACCGTGACATAGTGTTGAGTCCCAAAGGGCGCTGCCAATGAGGCTGCGAGGCCAGCCAGAGCGTCAGCCTCCAAGTTTTGTAGACGAGGCACATGTTCGATGAAGAACCCGGTGAAGGTTGAAATGATGTTCAATGCAACTTCATGGTAAGGGATCAGATCTTCATGGCGAACTTTGTACTGCCTTCGAATCTGGTTCACGACGAGTTTTGAGTCACCGTAGGCTTCCAGATGGTCCACCCCCAGCTATTGTGCAAGTTGGAGTCCCATGACGAGTGCGTTGTACTCGGCAACATTGTTGGAGCACGGCTTCGAAAGGGAGTAAGCACGCTGGATGACCAGCTGATCGGGGGAGACTAAGACTACCCCCACTCCTGCGATGATTTGGCCTTTGGGGCCTGTTCTCGAAGCGCCATCGAAAAACATCCGCCAAACAGAGCTTCCTTCGGTGACGTTGGATTCTTTGACCTCATCCGGGATGTCTTCATAGAGTTTTGAGGATTGTGGGATGGGGTGTGCAGCTAAAAAGTCAGCCAGAGCTTGACCTTTAACAGCTTTTTGCGGGACAAACACCATATTATATGGTGCTAGCAAAATCGCCCATGTGGCTAGCCGGGAGTTTAATGATCCTGGCTTCGTCATGAGGACTCTGAGTGGATTGACTCGGGAAATAACATGAATTGTCTGGCCCGAGACGTAATGACGAGTCTTCTGGATGGCAAACACCAAAGCCAAGCATTCCTTTTCAACGGGGTTGTACCGGTGTTCGGCCCCGATGAGCGTTCGACTGAGGTAGTAGATTGCTTGCTCATAGCCTGTATCGCTGTTTTGAGCTAGCAGAGCGCCAAGGGAATGATCTATGACACGGACGTAGAGAAGGAATGGTTTGCCCGCGACAGGTGCCACCAGGACTGGTGGGCTCGTCAAGTAGGCTTTGATGTCGTCGAAAGCCTTTTGGCACTCCTCTGTCCAGACATAAGAGACTCCTTTCTTCATGAGCTGAGTAAAGGGTTGACATTTACCGGAGAGGTTTGCTATGAACCTCCGGATGTATGCCAGACGTCCCTGTAAGCCTCAAAGTTCTCGAAGATTCTTCGGAGGGTCCATGTTGAGGATGGCTTTGGTCTTCTCGGGATCAACATGAATGCCTTTCGCCGTGATGACAAAGCCCAAGAATTTGCCGCTAGAAACCCCCAGGAAGGATTTAGCGGGGTTCATTTTGAGTTGATGCGCCCGCATGAGATCGAATACTGTCTTCAAATCCTGTAAGTGATCTCCTTTGAGGCGGCTCTTGACTGCGATGTCGTCAACATAGCATTCGACTGTTTTGCAAAGATGTTGACGGAAGATGGTGCTCATAGCTCGTTGGTATATTGCACCGGCGTTTTTCAAGCCGAAGGGCATTACTGTGTAGCAGAAAATACCCTTTGGAGTCCTGAATGACGTGTGTTTCGCATCATCGGGGAACATCTTGATTTTATTGTAGCCTGAATACCCATCCATGAAGGACATGCGTTCAAAGCCACATGTGTTGTCGATCATCATATCGGTGATCGGAAGCGGGAATTCGTCCTTCGGGCAAGCAGAATTGAGGTCCCTGAAGTCGATACAGACTCGTATCTTTCCGTTCTTCTTGGTGACAGGTACAACGTTGGCTACCCAATCTGGGTGTTGTTCCTCACGGATGAAGCCGCTAGTCAAGAGTTTGTCCACCTCCTGATCGATGGCATTCATGATGTCCGGACGGAAACGTCGCTGTTGTTGTTTGATAGGTTTGGCATCAGGTAAGATGTTCAACCTATACATTACGATCTATAGATCGAGTCCTGGCATGTCTTCGTAGCTCCAGGCAAAGACGTCGATATACTCTTTAGCCAGCTGGATTAAAGCCTCTCGGTCTTCTCCTTCTAGGCTTTTGCTGACGAAGATGGGTTTGGAAGAAGATCCATCCCCAAGGTCGATCTGCTCGACTTCGTCTTCGGTGGGAGGTTCACGTAACTCAAAACGAGACTCCCATTGCTCTCCTAGGCGTTGAGCCCAGGGTTCTTCTTCGAAGGATTCTGGCGTTTGGTCTTCGCCTTTACCTTTTTGAGGTTGTGCTGACGTCATGTTAGCTGACAGCACTTTCCTGAAGACTGATCCGATACTGGTATCAGAATCCCAAGTCGACGCTCCGGACGAGTGGGAATGTTCTACGTCTTCTGCGTCTGAACTCTCTGGAGTTGATGGCGGCGTGACATAGCCTATCCCCCGTCGAGTTTTGTTGTAGTATTTTTGCGACTTTCCTTTGGGTATTGAAAGCTGGAGAGGGAGAGGTCGACCCTTGCCGTAGTTTAGGCCTTTGTTGCTTTTCAGGTCGTAGCCCATCTTCTGGATGATGTGCTTTATTGTATCCGTATACCGATAGACTTGTACTCTGCCGGTATCAGGTTCAGGCTCGAATGGCGGGAGGTCTTGATGACGCTCGACTTTGCCAAAAATGACGGATCCTTCGTCTCGGCTTCGTGGAGGATTTATGAAACAGACTCCTTGAGACGGGACTACTCGGTTTACATTATGGATGGTCGTTATTTGTGTTTGCAACGACCGTAGAGCGTGATCTAATGTATACATGGCATTCCAATGTGGAAGACAAGAATAATTAAAAGATACTCTATTAATGATGAAGTACGAGATTTTATCCTGCGGGATTACATTGTCTAAGGAGGGTGCATCTACATCAGCAGAGATATATTCGCCAAGCTCCTCATCTGTAAGCACTGGGGTCGGATCAGGAGAATCTACCACAGCTTTGACTTTGGGGTCTGAGAGGGCGATGTGAGCCCTTTCTGGCATCTTGGATGACTGCGGGGGCTTGCCCTTAAGACGTACCTTCAAAGGTGCCTCAACTGCGCCTCCTGTGAGTGGTGCCTTCCCCTGTAATTTCGCCACCAGGGGAGCCGATGTTTGAGGCGGATTTCCCTTGAGGCGTATCTTCAGGGGAGCCTAAGGAGTCGGTGCTATCCCTGATAGCTTGATGCTCATTAGAGGCACCTTCTGGGGTGGTTTACCCTTCAGTCGAATCTTCAGTGGGGCATCTGGATTCATCTCTGGCTCCGTGTCCGGCTCAGTTGCCGTCTCTGCCTCATCATCAGCATCGTTGGCTTCCTCCTCGTCAAGTGGCTTGTACAAGTCGGAATCGGTGAAGTAAGCTTCAATCCCTTTGAAAGGATCGATGTCTGCGAACTCCGTCCGGATGACGCCGTTAGTGGATACATATTTCATGCATTGGTGGAGCGTGGAAGGCACCACCATGTACTCATGTAACCATGGTCGGCCGAGCAGGATGTTGTAGTTGACCTCGACATCCACCACATAACAAGTCACCTCAGTTTTGAGGTTGCCGATGTGACACTTCAGTCGGATTTTGCCCAATGGCTCGCTTTTGCTAACGTTGAAGCCACTGATGGTTGTGTTGGAGGGCGCCAGCCGGTACATTGGGATCCCCAGTTTTGATAGCAGCGCCTTCGGGATAATGCTGAGGGAAGACCCCGGATCGATCTGAATTCGGCTCACCTTGACTGAACCGATGTACCCTGTGTAATACAGCGGACGGTTATGTCGGTGGTGCTTGAGCAGCATGTCTTGTTGGATGAAAGTTATGTTTGGGATAACTTCCTCCGCACAATGACAGTGCGCACAAGTAGTTGGGAGGTCTTCAGGCTGCTTGACCTGACTGAGAAAGGATTCAGCGTCCTTCAGAGCTTCGCAGAGAGCTTCTCGGGAGTCTTTGGAAAGACGCATGAGCTCAAACAAAGACAAGCGCGCAGGAGTACTGGCCAGTTGTGCCAGAATGTCAAAGTTGTGGGACTTGGCTAGCCCCGAGGCATTCTCCTTCCGTAGAGGTCTGTCGAAACGAGCCTCCTCCTGCTTCTGCTTATTGGCGGCTGAGGGCTTAGACGGACCCTCCTCAGGGATTATGCCAGGAGGCACCACCTCGGCGGCAGCTTCGCCGGGCTGAGCGTTCTGTTGTGCACGCGTCTGCACTGGAAGTGCCTCTTCCGTTGAAGAAGAGACCGTGCGGCAAGACTTGATCTTCCTGCCTTTTGATTTGGAGGTAGAGCGTACCTCCGGTTGAGTTACTTCGGAGACGAGGTCGGGGTGAACCCAGAGGACCTCTCCTCGAGATGTGGTGAGTGGGACGAGTCCACTCACATTGTCACGGGTAGGTGGCAAGTTCACCACCTCCATTGTCGCCTTAGGGATGGGGACGACGCCATCTTGTGTGGTGGTCGGCGGTAAGGTGCCGAACTGAAGTGATACCACATTGGCTGACACCGTCTTCTCTTTATAGTCGACGGAAATTACATCGACATTGATCATGCGCTGGATGTAATTCTTGAGGACGTAGCAGTCCTTGGTCGGGTGTCCGACAAACCGATGGTAGTGACAGTACCTCGGGTTGTCCATTTTCCCGACTTTATCGGGCCGCTTTGGGTCCGGGAGCTTGATCTTGGCATCCTGCTTCAGTATTTCGAAGAGTTGCAGGGTGTCTTCATCATTGAATGAATACACCTCCTTGGGTCTCGGCGCCAGCGGAGGCTTCTGAGTAGGCGCAGATGCGCCCTTCGAGGCATTAACCGTCAATGCCTGTTTCCCCTTTGCTTTTCGCCCAGAGTTGTTGGCTGCTGACTTTTTCCTCTTATCATCAAAGGCGGGGAAGCTGACACCCAGAAGACGTGCATTGGCCGCCTTCTTTTCTGCGGCTTCAGCTTCGATGATCAGGGAGCTCCAATCGGGAGGGGGAGTAGAGTTGAGCCAGAGCTTCACTGCGGGCAGCATGTTCATGCTGCAAGAGGAGAGGAGCGCATGTTCTGGCATGCCTGGAGGTAGCCTGAAGCAGGCTTGTCGGAAGCGTTCGATGAACACCCGAACCGTTTCTTTCTTCTTCTGGCGTATCTCTATGAGAGATGCCATCGTCATGTCCTTTCCGCCGTCGTAGAAGCGATCGAGAAAGAGGCGCGTCAAGTCGTCGAAGGACGATATAGAATTGTCGGGGAGGCTGCAGTACCAGTCATACGCCACCCCTTTTAGGGCCCCAACAAAGATGCTGGTGAGGAGCACGTCCTCCTTTGGAAGATGCCCCGTTTGTGACTGGAAATATGTCAGGTATCGACGCGGAGAGTCCTTTCCATCGTATGGTGTGAGTGTTTGTGGTTTATATTTTGGAGGATAAACCACTTTATTCCACTCGAGGGGATAAGGCTGGGGAATGCCCATCTTCTGGCGCTCCTCTTACCTGTTTTTGGACTCAAAGCGCTCCCGCAGGTCCTTGATCATTTCGACCACATCCTCCGTGGAGCTAGGAGTCGGGAAAGGTGGCACTATCTGGAGCGGAGCGTTTGAGGGTTCCGATGTCCGAGGTGCTTCTGTGTCGGAGGGTGCCCGTTGAAGGGGGACACTCGACTCCCCATTAACTCCTGGGTCGGGACCGGTTGAAGGTGTTCTGGTCAAGGCCGATCGAATATCAAACACTGCTTGAGTCAGTGCTTGCATAGAGGCAGAGAGGGTTTTGAGTCCTCCCTCTAATGAGTCTATGCGCTGAACAATGTCCTGCGGTAGCGCATCAGACTCGACATCATCCCCAGCCATGTATACTGTCCTGACACGGCCAGGAGTGGATGGATTGGTTGAGGCTTCGCTCTCGGCCTCACTTTCATGTGGGGGAGTCACCTCTCCTGGTGTTTCAGCTCGGTCACCCCCAGTCACATTCTGGAGGTCATTCTCGACGGGCGCATCTGCCCGGGCCTGATTGTCCTCAGCTCCGTCTTGAAGGGCCTCTTCGTCTCTACCCCCAGCTGTGTCCTGGGGGACATCCTCATTTCGAGGTGGTTCTGGGCGTCTGACTTCGCCTCGAGGATGAAGATCCGCCGCAGCTGTGCTTTGGACTTCTTCGTCTTCAGAAGGAAGCTCAACAAGGGTCTGACTACCCCTAGCTTCCTCTAAGAACTTCTTCTTCGACCGAGTGCCTTCGAACACCCCAGAGGTCGAGACTGCTGCCTTAGTTCTCCTCGGTTGGCTTTTGGACTAATTGCCGATCGCCTTCCGGAGAGATGAGGAGTTGGAGACCACATTGCATGAAGCAACCCTTGGCTCCTATTCTGTTGACACCTTCGTTCCGAGACGATGTCGGAGGGGTGTCGATGACTGCAGCCGCTGGAAGACTGACTGCCTTGGTGGTACTGCCGCCTTGCCACAGCAGTTGATAGTGACCACCGCACAAGTATGCCCCGTGAGAGGATCATCGTGCTTGTTGGTCGACTCTCCTGACCGGCGCTTGTGAGTGATCATATTACGCAGGTCGTTGGAGGAGAGTGCTACCTTCACACCCCCTTCAGGCGCATGGCAAGGCCAAACGCCGGGACGGACAGATGAGTGTTGCGCCCCCTGATCTAATACCAAGCAGGCATCATGATCAGTAGTGGAGGAACAACAACATTTGAAGTGACTTGAACGGACCTCAAACGCACAACCAGAGGAGGCGCGGGAGTTCAAGACCACTGAATTTGTCGCACTCGACTTAGTTATGCACGCAGTGGATGCGCCCAAGTGAGATGAGGACTTTGAAGATCGACTCGTCTTTGGTACCGAAGCACCTGAGTCGACCTTGTACAGCTTGCCATCGGCAGCGCGTGTGATTGTGAGCACGTGCCTCTGGCCTGCTGCTGGCATAGCACGCTTGTGGCGCATGGCCCGTGCCGCCTTGGATTTCTTTGTACTAGCCCGCCGGGGTGCATAGTACTCAGCATCCAAATTCTCCTCGCCATTACAGCGAGTGAGTCTATCAAAGACAGAGTCTTTTTGTGGCGCATCAGAGGTGATGCGCAGGGCATTGGCTGCGCCCCTGCTCCGTCGATGCATCTTCCTCGCCTGAGAGGGAGATGGCTGGGGAACGTGGTCAGCCGCACGTTTCCTCGAGAGATGCGCTGCATCAGCGGGCGCACCTTGGTTGCTGAGAACGTCAGCAGGAAGGGAGGGCTGGATTGGCGCATCCCCTTCAGTGGTGTTGCCCGAGGCGTCGACTTTGCGCACCCAGACACGGCGGGTCTTCTTCGACTTCGGCAGCCGCTTCGAAGGACTCGCGCTTCCTTCAGAAATGAACTCCTCGTACGCCTGTTGATTGAGGCGCACGACCAGCATCTTGTGGGAGGAGCCCACCTTCACGTCGTCGGCCTTTGACACAACTTTCTCGGAAGAGGAGAAAGAGGTCCCCAGCAGAGTCGCCAGCTTGTTTGCCATTAAAATCGTTTGATTGCAAATCTTAATACAAACAGAATAATGTTACAATATAGGACTTAGATATAGTCCTAGGAGTACACTTTTGTTTAATCTGGGTCCTAAGTGGCAATGGAGCGAGTGGTAATGCGTTGACTCCGTTGACGGGCTGACGACGGTTATCGGTTCTCTGAAGGTATAGATTGCTCTGGGTGCTGGAGCTGGCTGAGAGGAGGAAGACGTTGAGTGTCTGTATCTGCCTCTCTGGTGATCTCTGTCTGGATTGTTCGTATGTATGTCTCTGTGTGTGTGTGTCAGAAGGAAATGGTCCTTCTATTTATAGCTGGGCAGGTTGGCTGCTTATGCGCGCATATGTAGGATGCACCGGTGCGTGGGGACGCCACGTGGAGATTGCTGATGGAGTTGCATGGATGATGCGCCCTACTCGCGGGGTTGAATTCTTCGTACTGCTGTTGTGAGCCGGCACGTAGCAGAGGAGAAGATCTTTCTGTTGCTGAGATCTTGGATGAGTTGAGTCAAAGGACACGTGTCGTCGACCCATGGCTCGGAGATCTCTGATTTGGTGGGGGGGATGATTTGGTGGGATGCGCCTTGGATTGGGCGCATGATGAGATTTTGGCTCGTGGCCTTTAGGAGTCACGAGCCGTTCTGGGCGCATGGCTTTTGAGGCACATGCGAGCGACTTTCCTTCTGTCTTTCGGGATCAGAGATCAGTCTGGGGCGCATGGCTTTTGAGGCGCATGCAAAGCTTCAACTGGAGACTCTTCTTCTGTCTTTTAGGGATCAGTGAAGGGTCTGAGGCGCATGGCTTTCGAGGCGCATACAAGTTTGGGTGAATGGCCACGGAGGCGCATGCGGGTGGTAGAGTGGACACGTGGCAGTAGCCGTCGGGATAGAGTCATGATGATGCTGACGTTGTGGACGCTTTATTTTCTGCAAAAGCTGTCAACCGTTCAGGCTTGGGGAGGCGTGCTGCCAACTCTGTCAGTTCAGCATTTAATGCTGGTGACATTCGATGGACAGCTGAGTGGGCGCGTCGGTTGTCGTACCATTAGGCGTATGGGGACGTATGGGGGTGCATCCCCTGTGATGCTCTCGGTACAGGGCGCATCTGTTTGATGTTTGAAGAGGTGTGATGCACTGACCAGCCGGCGCATCCGACACGTCTTTGATGATGCGGCTGTTTCGCTTCTCGAGTGCTTTTAATAGCCGTTTGGCTGAAGTCGAGGCGTCTGGTTCATCCATTTAATGTGAGTTCATTGCACGGAATTCGGAGAGCCATCCACTTGGCGTATGGGTTTGATCTGCCCGGCCTATAAATAGTGGCATGGAGAGAAGGTTGGCCTCTCATTCCCTCACGTCTTTCCAATATGAACTCGGGTTCTCGGGTGCATTCTGTTGACGAGGTGCTCCCGAGGGTGAAGATGAGACGCCATGTCATCGTTGATGCTCTTGAAGGTGACTGTTACATCCAAAAGACGGAGTCGAGGGCTTCCGAGGCGGGCGGAAGGTGCCTGTTGCATCTAAAGATAGGGATGCTCGGGCCTCGTCTCCGTTGTTCCGGAAGAGCCGTAGATCGGAATGGCGGTGCTAGGCTCTCTCTTCCTTCAAAGTGGGTGTCGCCCACTCTGAAAGCTGCTCCTTTAGCCGTATTTCGATCACGGTCTTCCTTGGCCTTTGGAGGCTCTTTCGAAGCCTCCCCTGGCCACAGATTTGCCGTGCTCTTCTCTTCCTTGGTTCCAGCCAGAGGGTTAAATGCTTTGTGGAAGCATTTATCAGGTGAGCCTGGCTGGAAGAGCGGCACGTAACTGGGCTGCTGCTCGGCCAGGTGAGCCTGGTTGGAGAGTGGCACATAACTGGGCTGCTGAAGGGATGCACATAACTGAGCTGGATGTACATAACTGAGCTGCTGAAGAGATGGCGAGATGCGCCTGGATGGAGGCGCATGACATCTGCTGCACCTCACTGGTGGCGTATAGTGACTGCTGCGCCTATCTGGAGGCGCATGGTGGCCGCTGCGCCTATCTGAAGGCGCATGGTGGCCGCTGGCTGTAGACTTAGGATCTTTCCTTTGTAGAAATTCTCCTTTGTACAACCTTTTCTAGACATGTAATAGACTTTTATATATATAAAATAAAAAGTCATTCTTCAGATGTCTATGGCTATTGATCTTGTTGTGGAGTGTCCTGTTCCTGGTGCCTGTAGTGTCTGGCGCATGGTCTTTCTCGTTGTGAAATTCCATGCTTCTACACCCCCAATCAATACACAAAGATCCAACCAGGTTATGTTATGATTCCATACAAAGGCCCCCGAAGGGTGATACATGGATGTCCCATAAATAGGGATTTTAGGAGATTCTAGGATACCCAGTAAATGGGATAAGGATTCTAGGAGACTCTGTGATCATAAGAGTATATGTCACAAGTAATCAAAGAACCAATGAAGCATAGTGATACGCCATGTAAGTGAAACGTACAGAACATGTAGTACCCGATGCTCCCTAAGGATAACATCTCAAGAAGGGATCCATATAGTACCAATCCGTGTGACCAACGTGACAGTAACAAGTAAAGTAATTTAATGCAGGAAATAATTCTAAACAGGATATGAAATGATCAGAGAATGTACTCGCCTGGTATCTGAGTGTCCAATATGAAAGTACTGTCTGAGGAGTGGTGTCTGGCTCCTAATCAGAACAGCACAAGTCACAACAAGTCTAAAATGGTAAAATGAAGTCCTACTATGCATTCTACATGATTCTAGGTCAATCTAGGCTAAAGTCAACTCTTGGTCAACTCTGGTCAACCCTAGAAGTCAAACTAGGTCAACCAAGTCTAAATTAGGCCAAACTAGTCTACCTTAGTCTAATCAAGCCTAGCTTAGTATTCCTACACAATCACTAGGTCAAACTAACATCACACATACACAATTATTAACACATATATCTATGTGCCCTATATATACATTACATACCTATATGATATCCATACATAAATAGATATTCATATATATTATATATTCATAATACATTATTAACTTATATATATATGGTATATAGGGAGAGAGCATATGTGTGTGTGAAGAGAGTGTGGTGATAATGTGTATATGTGTGCAAAACAAAGTGTGTAGAGAGGAGGGAATGATGTGGGTGAGGGAGACATACATGAGGGTGTAGGGAAATCTGTGTGTGTTAGGAGTGGCTAAAACATGACTGGAAATGGGAAATAGATAGGTATGTGAATGTGTGTAGGGTGAGTGATAGGGTGTCAAGGCTAGTGTGTGTGTGTCATGGAGTGTGCAATGTGAAGAGTGTAAAAGTGTGTGTGTGTGTGTGTATAAAATGAGCACAAGTGAGTGAACTGTGAGGGTGTAGGAGAGTGTCAAACCTGGACTGAAAGGGAGTGAAAACAATGCACAGTAAACAGAACTGAAACCAATTCAGTCTAAAGCAAATCCCAGGTTTTGAAGGGAACACAAACTCAGTCATACACATTAGAAACATCAATACACTTTGTTGAAATCTCAGTTTTCAGTCATAGAACTAATTCCCAGATTTCAGTCTTTAATTCAACTCCAAAATAGTCTCAAATTGACACACACATAGATCACATATAGGAGAAATGGTTTAGGGTCTTAACCTATCAGTTAACAGGATTTAGAGGGTTTAAAATTAGGTGTCAAGGTTCATAAACAAAACCTGGAAATACAAGGACTGAACACCCTATTTTAGTCCCTACTCAAAAGCCCAATTTCGAATTCAAATGTTCACCATTCAACACAAAATTTGACACACAAGTAGTTTACCTATAGGAGAACTATATTAGGTTGTAAAATATGCAATAACAGTAATTAAATAGGCTAAAACAATTGGCAAATTTCATATTTGAAACTGGAAATTTTGACAGAAATACAAGTATCAGTTGATTAGGGGTAAATGAGAATTACAATATAAAAATAAGCTAAAACACGAACCCAATGGTTGGTAATCAATATTATATTATATATGTGTCCTACAATGTTATTGTGTCCAAACACGAGGACACAATGTGTCAAAACCAATCAAAACACAAAACAATGTAATATCTGTGCTAATCCTCGTACACGTGTTCACGGGTTTCGTGTACACGACACGACACGACACAACCCACGTGGTTGTGTCCCAGTGTCGACTAGGTCAAGGTCTAGGGCTAGGACACCCTGATATGGGTCCACGATACGTGTGTCAGTGACACGACACACGTATCGGTGCACGAAAACTACTGAACCCAGTTCAGTACAAAAGCAATGCACGTGTTCGTGCGTGTCCGACACGACACGTGGGGGTCTGAGACTCGACACACATCGTGTCAGTCATAAGGACGACCCATGTGTCAAGTGTCGTATGTCGACATGGCGTGTCCTGGCAGCTGTGGCCCCCGAACAGTAGGGGATCCAACCCGAGCGCGCGCGCACGTGTGCAGCGCGTGTCCATGCATCGAATTTGACACAACCCGACACAATCACCACCTCAGAGGAACAGAAATCTAAAAGCAATATCAAGACCTAGATTCCTATTCAAAAATATTGCACAAAAGGAATCGAAATGCCCTTAGAGGCATTTCGACAAACACTTAAGGACAGTTCCTGATACGTGTCCAAAACGGACACGAAACCTATGAAACTCGACACAAAACCAATGCAAAAACTTAGGGGACTCCTAGGGCTTCTTGAATATGTAAAGAAATCAAAATTTCATTGAGAAATGAAGAAGTTACCTATAGGTGCACTTCTAGGAAAAACCCTCTTTGTTGAGCTCCTCTCCTTGATGTCCCAATCCAACAAATCAACAACAAACTGAAATAAAACTCCAATAACATCAAGTATAGGAATATTAAAACCTAATGGAAGAGATTTGAATGAAAAAGGAAATGGAATGGAATTCTAGGGATTAAATGAAGTAGGAACAAACCTTTTTTCTAAACTTGAGCTTTCCTAAAAAGAGGCAACCCTAAAATTAAGAGAGCATTTATAGGGTGGTGTTCCCAATATGGATAGGGCCGGCCACTTAGTCTAGGCTAGGGTTTTGGTAATGTCTTGGGCTTTGGGCCAATCTACAAGGCTATGGCTTGAATTGATTTATTAAAGGTTCTAAATCATAAGCCATGACTTATGACTTTCTAATTCCTATTGCTAACTAGAGTCTATTGACCAAACCAAGGGTTAGCTTAGGTTAGACTAGAGTCATATAACCTAACCAAGTCCATACTAACTAGGGTTAGCTTCTAGGTTGGTCTACAAGGGTCAAAACTAGTCAAGATCAATCTAGTCCAAACAATTCCAAATTAATTCCTAAAAATTCCCATAAATTCAAATAAATTCTAATAGATTTAAATTACCCCAAAAATGTCAAAAATACCCTCAAACTAGAAATTTGCTAGTGACAAATCTACTCTTCTTAAAAGAATTTTGTCTTCGAAATTGAAAGGCGAAATACAACTGATGAGATGGATAGCAAGTATACCTCACGGTCCAAAAAGATAGGGGTAACGCTCGCGCATCTCATCCTCCCGCTTCCAGGTAGACTCTCCTGGAGAATGATGCCTCCATGTGACGCGTACCAAATGTATCATCTGGTTCCTCAGAACCTTCTTCCATCGATCCAGAATCTCCACTGGCTGCTCTGGATAGCTGAGAGAAGGCCCAACCTCAATCTCTGAATGATCGAGTACATGGCTAGGGTCAGCCACGTACCGTCTCAACTATAATACATGGAATACGTTGTGGACCCCCACTAGCACAGGTGGTAAGTCTAGCCTGTATGCAACGTCATCGACTCTCCCGCTGATAACGAAAGGGCCGATGAAGCACGGGCTAAGATTTCTGCCTCCACCAAAACGTATCGTATCACGAGTCGGAGATATCCTCAAGAAAACCTGGTCTCCGACCTAATCACAAGCAAGGTCTCAATTAATAATAATAAACAAACATGATCAAAATCACAAACAAACAAGCCTAAATCTAATCCTACTCTAATCTATACCTCAAACTCCAACGGTCTCCGGTGGCTATCGGCCCAGTGCCGATGTCTGTCCTGCGCCACGCAAAGTCTGTCCCTAATGAGCTTCACCTTCTCAGCTACGTCAACAACCATCTCTGGCCCCAGTAAAGCTCGCTCACCAACATCATCCCAAGATAAGGGTGTACGACACCTACGCCCGTACAAAGCCTCGAAAGGTGACATCTCAATGCTGGCCTGGAAACTATTGTTGTAAGCAAACTCCACCAAATGAAGATGATCCTCCCAAGAACCTCCAAAGTCCAGGACGTACGTTCGTACCATATCCTCAAGTGTCTGAATAGTCCGCTCTGACTGTCCGTCCGTCTGGGGGTGGTATGCAGTACTAAACTTGAGCTGAGTGCCCAAGCTGGTCTTCAGACTCCTCCTGAAATGGGAAGTAAAACGGCTATCCCGATCTGAGATGATGCTGACTGAAACTCCATTAATCCTGACTATCTGCCGTATATACATCTCCGCCAGCCTCTCTGTAGACGTACCCACCTTGAATGGCATAAAGTGGGCCGATTTGGTTAACCTGTCAACGATGACCCAAATCGCGTCTTTTTCTCCTGGTGTGCGCGACAATCCTGAAATGAAGTCCATAGTGATATGCTCCCATTTCTACTCAGGAATGGGCAGCGGCTGCAACAATCCACCGGACCTCTGTCTCTCTGCCTTGACCTGCTGACAGACCAAGCACCTAGCCACGAAGCGAGCCACCTCCTGCTTCATCCCTGACCACCAAACATGCTCCCTCAGATCTCGGTACATCTTGTTGGCACCCGGGTATATAGAGTACTAAGATCTGTGGGCCTCCTGCATAACCTGCTCCCTGAGATCTCTGCTGGGCACACATAATCTGGAACCGTGCCTCAAGGCACCATCCTCTGCAAGAGAAAACTCACCCTCCAGCAATCCTGCTCGAACCGCTCTTGGAGACACCGCAGAGCAACGTCCTCAAAATGTGCCGACTTGATCCTCTCCACCAAGTCTGACTGAATCTGTATCCCCCATAACTACATCTGTACTCCGGGCATGATCACCTCAATCCCAAGGCTCTCTAAGTCGGCAAGCAAATACCGATCCATGGTCAAATACATGGCTGTCGGATACCTACTCAAGGCATCGGCAACCACGTTGGCCTTCCCTGGGTGATACTGAAGTAGGATGTCAAAATCCTTCATCAACTCTAGCCATCTGCGATGTCTCATGTTCAACTCCTTCTGAGTGAACACATGTTTTAAGCTCTTGTGATCTGTAAAGATCTCCACCCTCTCACCATACAGATAATGCTTCCACAACTTTAGAGCAAATATCACTGCTGCCAGCTCCAGGTCATAGGTAGGGTAGTTCTTCTCATGGGGACGCAATTGCCTGGAAGCATAGACAATCACCTTCCCATGCTGCTATAAGACGCAACAAAGCCCCTTCCCTGAAGCATCACTATAAATAGTGAAACCACCTGATCCTGAAGGCAATGTCAGAATCGGAGCTATCGTAAGCCGCTTCTTCAACTCATCAAAAGTTGCCTGACACTCCTCTGACCAAACATACTCAGCATCCTTCTGGGTCAACCGAGTCAACGTCTCTGCAACCCGGAAGAAATCCTGCACAAATCTCCGATAATATCCTGCCAGCCACAGGAAACTCCTGATCTCTGCAACTGAAGTCGGCGCTGTCCATGTCTCAACTGCTACAATCTTCTTGGGGTCAACTGAGATACCATCTCCAGTCACCACATGCCCCAAGAAGTCTACCCGGTCCAAGAAGAACTCATACTTGGAGAGCTTTCCGTACAGCTACTCCTTCCAGAGAGTCTCCAGTATGATCCTCAAATGCTCCTCGTGCTCCTCAGTCTTGGAATATACCAAGATGTCGTCAATGAACACCACCACAAACTGAACCAGATACTGGTGGAACACCTTGTTCATAAGGTTGATAAACACTGTTGGTGCATTGGTTAGCCCAAACGGCATAACCAAAAAGTCAAACTGCCCGTACCGCATCCTGAAAGCGGTCTTGGGAATATCCTCCCCCTTCACCTTCACCTGGTGATATCCCGACCTCAGATCAATCTTGGAAAATACCCGAGCTCCGCTCAACTGGTCAAATAGATCGTCGATCCGCGGCAGTAGATATTTGTTCTTGATCGTGAGGTTGTTGAGTGCCCTATAGTCAATACACATCCGTACTGACCCATCCTTCTTCGGTACAAACAAAACTGGTGCAACCCATGGCGACAAACTCGAGCGGATGAAGCCCTTGTCCTGTAGCTCATCCACCTGCTTCTTCAGCTCCACCAGCTCGCTGTTGTTTACCCGATAGACATGTTGAGAGATGGGCTCCTTTCCTAGAACCAAGTCTATCGAGAACTCTATGTCTCTGTCTGGTGGCAATTCCGGCAACTCCTCGGAGAAAACATCCATATACTCTGCTATTAAGGGGTGTGGAATCGCCTGCTCCTCGACCGAGACTCCACAGAAGACTCCTCTGCTCTGCTCTGCCTGACGTCTGGAGTACTCAAACTCTGGCTCCCCCGGTGCTCTGAAGAGAACTCTACCCCCTCTGCAATCAATGCTGCCGTGGTACCTACTCAACCAATCTATGCCTAGTACTATATCATAGTTCGGCAATGGCATTACGAGCAGGCTCACCTCCAACTCATGGCCTCCTAAAACTACTCTCCGACCCTTACAAACATCACTCACGAGGATAATGCCACCCCCGATCGTGATCTTGTAAGTCCTAGGCAACGATTCAGCTATGATACCGTGTCTAATCGCAAAAGATACTGATATGAAGCTATGCGAAGCACCGAAATCGAACAATGCAAAAACTGGACTGGAGTCGAGAAGAATCGAACCTGCGATCAGCTCTCCTATCGCCTCTGCATCCCTAGCTGCCAAGGCAAAAGCTCGCCCCTGCTGGCCTCCCCTGGCCTGCTGCTGATGCTAAACAAATCTCTGCTGCTACGTCGGCAGGGCTGGTCCCCTCTGCTGGCCAGCTGGAGCTCTGACTGCTGCTCCCTGGGCTGCTCGTCCCATACGGTACTCCCTCATCTGGTGGTCTGCTGAACCACACAGTAAGTACTGGCCTAGCCTCTTTCGGCACTCATTGGCGACATGCCCGGGCTTCTTGCAGTAGGCACAAGTGACAACCTGCCTCTGGCCCTGCTGGTGCTTCCTCGGCTGTTGCTGCTGGTGAACTGGCCTCTGATGAATCGGCTGCGGCTGGAACTGCCTCGGCTGCTGGAACTGAAAGTGAGGCCTCTTGGCCTGGCCTCCGCTGCTGCTGCTGCCCCCAACTGGGTCTCGCCCCCTCTTGAGCCTAAGCTCAAGATCATCCTCTGCAGCTAATGCGTCCACCAGGATCTCCTCAAATGTAGCACTGCGGGCATTCTTGGTATCGGACTTGACCTCCTTTACCAAGCCCTTCTGGAACCTCCGGGCCTTCGTCATCTCTGACAAGTCCTTCATAAATCTGCTCAGGCGGCAGAACTCTCCTGCGTACTCCTCCACGGACTGTCTCCCCTGGACTAGGGCCTCAAACTGGGTCTCGAGGGCTCCCAGCGCTGCGTCCGGAAAGAACTTCTCCTTGAACAGCTTCTTGAATGTTGTCCAAGTCTGTCCTGCTGTGCCGACCCTCGGGTCGGTCTGGTACCAAGTACGGGCCAGATCCTGCATCATGCTGGCCGCTGCCTCTATCTGGAGCCTCGTCGGGATCTCAGCCAATCTAAAAATCTCCTCCATATGCTCGATCCACTCATCGGCATACAAGATCCCCTCTGTCCCCCGGAAGTCTCTGGGGTGCAACTTCTGGAAATCATGGATGCCCTTCTCCCATGGCTGGTGCGGCTGCGGGACTGCCGCTGGCTGAGCTATGACTCTCTCCACTGCGGTCACTGCCAGCTCAATGCCTCGAGTGAGCTCTGCCGTGTGCCTCTGCTGCTGGGTCTGCTGACCCTCCATGTACTGCCGAAAGAAAGCTAACAGCTGAACGACGTCAACTGTCCCTGCAAGTGGCTGCTGCTGGAAGGGCTCCTCTACGATGACTGGGTCCTGCCTCCGAGCCGGTGGAGGCATACCCCCTGCTGCTGCTGCTGGAGCCTCAATACGAACAGAGGTGGCAAGAGCTGCAGTCTCCTATCTCTGCTGAACTGGCTGAGAGGTAGAAGATCCCTCTATAGCATCTCCATGAATGGTACACTGCTGACGAGTCTCTACCATCCTGAAGATAGACCAAACAAGAGTATCAATTTCCGAGAAAGAAGCGATATAACAAAGGCGAACAATTAAAATTCAAAAGGATCAGCTGACAATAAGGATTTAGATGGCAATAAAAGAATTTTTCCTAATGTGATTGAGTACCTTAAAAATTAATGTCCTATATCCTACTGCAGGCTGTAGTGATACTCTAGTTCGAATACCACTACACTTCTAGTCTAGACCTGCATGGGCCACCACTAAAAACGTGTCACGACCCGCACCCTAGAGTAAGGGCACGAGACGTGGGTACGTCCAGCCTACGCCGTCGTGTCGGCGGTAGAACGCTATCCTAGGTCAACATACAACTAACAATATATCTCTAAACAGTTTATACTCCCCGAATGGGGGTGACATAGCAGTAAATGAACTCAATCATAACTAAGGAAGAGATAGCACGATATGAAATAGAACTCAAGGAAAAATAGATGATAAAGTAGTCTAAGATAATCCCAGCAAATATCCAGAGGTATATGGTCTCAAATACTGAATGAAAGAATATATACAACTCAGAACAGAATAAAGTCTAGCTAAACATGTCTCAAGACTACATAAAATAAGATAAGCCTAACTAAACTAGTCTAGGCAATGAGGGTGATGTGCTCAGCTAGAGCTGGGTCCTCCTGAGGGTCCAGCTCGCAAGTGTCATCTAAGGCTGCCCTATAGAAAGTATCCAGACAGGCCTCCTCCTCGTCCTCTGTAATATTTTCAACAGGTCCAGTCAGGACAGGAGCGAGCACAGTACATCTCAACAGTTCATAGCAGGTTAGAAAATATAATCATGCAGTTAAGTAAGATACAAGTACTGAAAGAAGTGCAGTATATAAACAGAGAGAGAGAACTGTAATAGAAATATCTACTATAAGTAAAGAACTAACAGTGGCTAGTGAGTCAGAGTACAACATAGACATGTAAATGGCATGGGATGATTCTGATGCTACACTATGGAATGATTCTGATGCTACACTACTTGGATATTATTCACATGTCCACTTCTACTCCCCCGTACCCCCAATCAATACACAAGGATCCAACCAGGTTATGTTATGATTCCATGCAAAGTCCCCTGAAGGGTGATACATGGATGTCCCATAAATGGGGATTCTAGTAGATTCTAGGATACCCAGTAAATGGGATAAGGATTCTAGGAGACTCTGTGATCATAAGAGTATATGTCACAAGTAATCAAAGAACCAATGAAGCATAGTGATACGTCATGTAAGTGAAACGCACAGAACATGTAGTACCCGATGCTCCCTAAGGATAACATCTCAAGAAGGGATCCATATAGTACCAATCTGTGTGACCAACGTGACAGTAACAAGTAAAGTAATTTAATGCAGGAAATAATTCTAAGCAGGATATGAAATGATCAGAGAATGTACTCGCCTGGTATCTGAGTGTCCAAAATGAAAGTACTGTCCGAGGAGTGGCGTCTGGCTCCTAATCAGAACAGTACAAGTCACAACAAGTCTAAAATGGTAAAATGAAGTCCTACTATGCATTCTACATGGTTCTAGGTCAATCTATGCCAAAGTCAACTCTTGGTCAACTCTGGTCAACCCTAGAAGTCAAACTAGGTCAACCAAGTCTAAATTAGGCCAAACTAGTCTACCTTAGTCTAATCAAGCCTAGCTTAGTACTCCTACACAATCACTAGGTCAAACTAACATCACATATACACAATTATTAACACATATATCTATGTGCCCTATATATACATTACATACCTATATGATATCCATACATAAATAGATATTCATATATATTATATATTCATAATACATTATTAACTTATATATATACATGGTATATAGGGAGAGAGCATATGTGTGTGTGTGTGAAGTGAGTGTGGTGATAATGTGTATATGTGTGCAAAACAAAGTGTGTAGAGAGAAAGGAATGATGTGGGTGAGGAAGACATACATGAGGGTGTAGGGAAATCTGTGTGTGTTAGGATTGGCTGAAACATGACAGGAAATGGAAAATAGATAGGTATGTGAATGTGTGTAGGGTGAGTGATAGGATGTCAAGGCTAGTGTGTGTGTGTCATGGAGTGTGCAATGTAAAGAGTATAAAAGTGTGTGTGTGTGTGTGTGTAAAATGAGCACAAGTGAGTGAACTGTGAGGGTGTAGGAGAGTGTCAAACCTGGACTGAAAGGGAGTGAAAACCATGCACAGTAAACAGAACTGAAACCAATTCAGTCTAAAGCAAATCCCAGGTTTTGAAGGGAACACAAACTCAGTCATACACATTAGAAACATCAATACACTTTGTTGAAATCTCAGTTTTCAATCATAGAACTAATTTCCAGATTTGAGTCTTCAATTCAACTCCAAAACAGTCTCAAATTGACACACACATAGATCACATATAGGAGAAATGGTTTAGGGTCTTAACCTATCAGTTAACAGGATTTAGAGGGTTTAAAATTAGGTGTCAAGGTTCATAAACAAAACCTGGAAATACAAGGACTGAACACCCTATTTCAGTCCCTACTCAAAAGCCCTATTTCGAATTCAAATGTTCACCATTCAACACAAAATTTGACACACAAGTAGTTTACCTATAGAAGAAATATATTAGGTTGTAAAACATGCAATAACAGTAATTAAATAGGCTAAAACAATTGGCAAATTTCATATTTGAAACTGGAAATTTTGACAGAAATACAAGTATTAGTTGATTAGGGGTAAATGAGAATTACAATATGAAATTAAGCTAAAACACAAACCTAATGGTTGGTAATCAATATATATATTATATATGTGTCCTACAATGTCATTGTGTCCAAACACGAGGTCACAATATGTCAAAACAAATCAAAACACAAAATAGTGTAATATCTGTGCTAATCCTCGTGCACGTGTTCACGGGTTTCATGTGCACGACACGACATGACACAACCCACGTGGTTGTGTCCCAGTGTCGACTAGGTCTAGGGCTAGGACACCCTGATATGGGTCCACGATACGTGTGTCAGTGACACGACACACGTATCAGTGCACGAAAACTACTGAACCCAGTTCAGTACAAAAGCAATACACGTGTTCGTGCGTGTTCGACACGACACGTAGGGTTCTGAGACTCGACACACGTCGTATTAGTCACGAGGATGACCCATGTGTCAAGTGCCATGTGTCGATGTGGCGTGTCCTGGCAGCTGTGGCCCCCGAACAACAGGGGATCCAACCCGAGCGTACGCGCGCGTGTGCAGCGCATGTCCACGCGTCAAATTTGACACAACCCGACACAATCACCACCTCAGAGGAACAGAAATCCAAAAGCAATATCAAGACCTAGATTTCTATTCAAAAACATTGTTCAAAAGGAATCGAAATACCCTTTGAGGCATTTCGACAAACACTTAAGGACAGTTCCTGATACGTGTCCAAAACGGACACGAAACCTATGAAACTCGACATGAAACCAATGCAAACACTTAGGGGACTCCTAGGGCTTCTTGAATATGTAAAGAAATCGAAATTTCATTGAGAAATGAAGAAGTTACCTATAGGTGCACTTCTAGGAAAAACCCTCTTTGTTGAGCTCCTCTCCTTGATGTCCCAATCCAACAAATCAACAACAAATTGAAATAAAACTCCAATAACAGCAAGTATAGGTATATTAAAACCTAATGGAAGAGATTTGAATGAAAAAGGAAATGGAATGAAATTCTAGGGATTAAATGAAGTAGGAACAAACCTTTTTTTTTCTAAACTTGAGCTTTCCTAAAAAGAGGCAACCCTAAAATTAAGAGAGCATTTATAGGGTGGTGTTCCCAATGTGGATAGGGTGGCCGGCCACTTAGTCTAGGCTAGGGTTTTGGTAATGTCTTGGGCTTAGGGCCAATCTACAAGGCTATGGCTTGAATTGATTTATTAAAGGTTCTAAATCATGAGCCATGACTTATGACTTTCTAATTCCTATTGCTAACTAGAGTATATTGACCAAACCAAGGGTTAGCTTAGGTTAGGCTAGAGTCATATAACCTAACCAAGTCCATACTAACTAGGGTTAGCTTCTAGGTTGGTCTACAAGGGTCAAAACTAGTCAAGATCAATCTAGTCCAAACAATTCTAAATTAATTCCTAAAAATTTCCATAAATTCAAATAAATTCTAATAAATTTAAATTACCCCAAAAATGTCAAAAATACCCTCAAACTAGAAATGTGGTAGTGACAGGTAAGGAATGCCTGTAAACTACAACACTACATGCAAGAATAACTCTACTAACTCCTACGAGCCCATTACCAGTGAGTATATTCATTCTCCCTGGCAATGCCTCAAACTCCATTCCTAGTCATGTCGCAAATTATGCAAATATAAATGAGTGTGATGCTCCCGAATCAAATAATGCTACTGCGGGATATGGGGCGACGAGAATGTTACCTGCTACAACATCTTCCGATGCTAATGCCTCCTCCAAGGACAGAGTGAATGCCTGCCCTCGACCTCCTTGTTGGTTTCCATGTTGCGGCCTAGCCTGGTGTTACTGCTGGCCCCTGTCTTGATAATGCTGGGGTGGTCTATGCTGGTTTTGCTGCATCGGCGGTCCCTGCTGCCGAAACATCTAAGCCTGTGTCATGAACGGGCGCTGTGCCAACGGTCTCACTGCTACTGCTGGTCCTCGATACTGTCATATCCCTGGTGAGCAAGAAATTGTTGCACTGGTCCTCCTGACCTCGAATTCATGGGACAGGTGGTAACCCAATGATCTGGGCTTCCACATATCAAACACTGCCTGTTCAATGTCCGACACACATCTCTAGTGTGTCCTACCTTCCCACAATAAGTACAGCCCACCGAGGGTTGCTGGATCTTCCTCTGTTGTTGTTGCTGTTGCTGCTGCCTTGGTGGTGGTGCTGGCCCTTGCATTGCTACATCGTGAATGCGAATGCCAAGGGACGGTGCCGTTATTCGGGGCGCTGCTCCCCCCTCCTCCTTCAATCTGACTGTGGGATCTCTTCTGATCTCCAGTCCTTGTCGTGATTCTCTAGACGGTGATCTCATGCCTTCGGGTTACCGTCAATACTTTGTCAAAAGTCTGATAATTGTGCCCCTCTATCAATTGCAACAGCTCAAGATGAAACCCTTGCTGGAACCTCATAGCCCTCTGGCTCTCTGTTGCTACCATCTCTGGGGCGAACCTACTCAATCTGCAGAACTCCGCTGCATAAGCATCTACCATCTTGCCGGCCTGCTTGAGGTTAATAAACTTCTGTTGCAGCTCAAACTGCGCCACAACTCCATAGTACTTCGTCTTGAACCTTGCAGTAAATTCGTCCCAAGCAACAGGATGTCTGATGCCTACTTCTTCTGATTTCCACCAATCACGTGCGAGACCTTGAAGTAATAACTTCACTTGATCCATACGTTCTTCAGCCGGCACCTTAGCTACTGTCAGAATAGCCTCAATATCCTTAAGCCACGCATCTACTGAGATGGCATCCTCCGTGCCCTCGAAACGGCGGGAGTTATACTTGCAAAACTTGGTTGATGCTCCTGAATCTGTCCTTGCCCCTCTTTCTAAAGCTATCTGCAATCCTTGGTTGAGTAGTACATTCTGCTCTTGCAACTGAGCGTGCATGCGCTGTTGGGCTAACATCTGGGGTTGCTGAGTAGCCATCATCCCTCTCATGATCTCCAGAAGGGCTGGTGTGTCCACTTCTACAGGGGTTGGTGGAACTATTGGTGGCGTTGGAACCTCTGGATATTGCGGTCCAGTTGCTGGTTCCACTATCACTTCTTCTTGGATAGTCTCTTAACGTAGTAATGGTCCTTATTGCTGATCAATATGGTCAGGTTGCCCATGTTGCCCTTGTTATTGTTGTCCAGTTCTGATAAATGCAAACGAAGTGCCCCTAAGGAAAGGGACAAGAGAGCAATCAAATGACCGGACATGAAGGATCAATGAAGTCAAAGGATACCGGAATGTCAAGCTAGAGTCGAGAACAATGAATCATGAGATCAAGGGGGAAACATGTGTGATTGAGACATCCTATAAATCAAAACACCCCACAAGTCTAAAATCAGACCTGCATGGGCCACCACTAAAACTTTGTCACGTCCCAGAACCAGAATACTGGAGAGCGGGGGAATGACTCAGCCAGCTACGTATTACGGGTAGATGAATACAATAATACGATCAATACTGTCTAACAAGACGAGGGGGTGCATACTACATGAAAGTCTTCCTATGGTCACTTCACATCTATTGTCTTAATTATTCAAACAAGAAACAGAAATAGAGAACATGTAAGATAAAGCAGTAAGGCGTCCCAAATGCTCAGTCAAAATGTTCTTGATATTTGGCTTTACAAAACATAGCCAGAGGATGTAGCAAAGTATACACAATTGTTTATCAGCTGCAGCCTGACTTTAGTTATAATTATGCAAAAGTAAGTACAAGACAATCCGACTAACATGTCGGCGCCAAATGGCAAGGTATAAAGTAAGTAACAAAACGAGCGGGGAAGTTAGAAACCCACTCGAGTCCTCCTGCGATCATCCCTCTAGTATTGACCATCTTGGAGGTAGGAGTAAGCTGGATCCTCGGGAACCGGCTCTAAATCTGGCCATGCAAAACCAGAGAGGTTAGACCTCTAATAGCAAGTACCGCAAGGCAGCACGATATGAGAAGTTAGAACCAGTAATAAGAGAATATGATAATAGATCTCTGCTATCTACTAGGATTCACATAACATCACGACACTTCGAACCAACCTTCCAACCAAACAAGGACAGAAGTTGGCCCGTCATGTCCTGACATTCTGATCATCTCAGTTCGGTAACAGAGTAGGTACAGTACACAAACAAATCGATTTAACGGCCATGCAGCTACTACGGCTTGCTACTGTGAGTCCCAAGTTATACTGGAATTATGCAATAAGGATTCCTTAGTTCTTACTATGTGCAAGTAAAGCTAGTCTATCCAGTCGATCAATTGTGCCAATCATGAATTAGACGAGTCCCAGCGGGACGCCCGTCATCAATATATAATATACAATAAATAATATAAGCAGATACCGCTCCCTGCCCGTGTGGCAGATTTGCAGTATCTGTGGAAACCAACCGGCCTGTCGGGCACTTAATAGTCCCCAAGAGGGCTGCCATGTAAGAACTCGGGAATCCATCCTCTTAATGCAATCATTATTTTATTTAACTTAATAGTCTCTACGTTGAGTGAAATCCCATGTCGTGGATCATGGTCATTCAGAATGAGTACTTTCTGTACATAGTACGGTATGCCCAACTCTACAACGATACCCGTGCGGTTAGATTATAGGTCTTACATAGCGTAATGCAACAATCAAAACTATCCACGGAATAATCATGCCTTGACCATAAAGTACACATGTTGTCTTTATAGAAAGATAAATAAGTTGAAGCCTGCATGTATCGGTATGCCAATATTTAGGATCAGCCAGTCGATTATAATAGTTCATAATATGAACGTGTCTCATTCATTCGATTCAATAAGACGACTAGCCAGCCTCTTAGTTCCAACTAGGAACGCATGATCAATTTACTAAATCAAGATAATAATCCCTGTTGATTAATGTCAAGATAATAATTAGTGTTAATAAGTGCCAAGCCAATCAATCAATGTTAATAAATGTCAATCAATGTCAATTTGGAACAAGAATCAGCCAAAAAAGGCATTAGGGTCAGAGTTCATGCGGCTCGTGAGACTTGGGTCTCATGCGGCTGGACAAAGGTGATTCCAAGCGGCCGGAACAGAGTAGTCCTATGCGGCCAAATTAGCAAAGCCTTATACGGCTAGAAACTAAGGGGGGTTCTCATGCGGCTACGGGTAACATGCGCCTATGCGGCTAGATAAGTCATGAAGCTCATGCGGTTAAAGGGGCTGGTTTCTATGCCCCTGAATAGGTGCAAGCCTATATGCAGCAGAGAAGTCATGCAGCGTCATGCAGCCGAGAATGATCAGCGCCATGCGGCTGAATAGGTTAGGCCTCATGCGGCTAGGTAAGTCTCATACGGCCAAAAAATTTTCTGCGGCTGGGGGCTGATCTTTAAGCGGTAAGCGGCCAACCCAGCTCTTGCGGCTGACCAGCTCATACGGCCAACTAAGCCCATGCGGCCAGATACTTCATGCGGCTCAAGAATGACTTGCCGCATAAAAACTCATGCGGTCAAGTATTGTCTTCTTCTCCACTGTTTCGAGAAGAACAACCATGAAGACCTTACTTCCAAGCTCCATAAATCCTTCATTCCAAGCCCAAATCTGAACTTCCATAGATCAAAATGGGGTAGAACGAAATTCTCTACAACATGAAACCATCAAAACTCAAAAATAACAAAGTTACTAGATCAAAACCTAAGAAATCTGAAAATGCATTAAACTTAGGTCTATATGAAATGAGCCATAGAATTTGAAAATGCTAAGTACTAAAGTATCTAAGAATCTTGAGAGGAAGACAATGAAACAACAAAAATGGAGATCCATTAAGAAGCAAGTTGGCACTTGCCTAGGCGGCTGGTAGGTGGAAAGAGTTATAAGGAAGAAGAAGAAGAGTAAGAAGAGTAATGGTGAAGTAAATGAAGAGAGAGAAAGGGGATGGGTTTTAAATGAAGGGGTGGTGGTAGGTGGGGGTTTGTTTCGGTTCATGATGAACCAACATAATTAAGACCAATCCAAGCCGAACCCAAAACAAAGCTAAAACAGAGTATAAAAGCAGAAAGTAAAATGCAGAAATAAAATTGCAGAAAATTACTTAACATAAAATTAAAGGAATTTAAATATAGAATAATGCATGATAAATATTAAATAAATACATTCTAGCAGTACATGTATTTAGAATACATATTCTGGGAACGGGAAATGACAGAGCTATTGTTGTACTACCTCCCTAATCCTAAATTATGTTTGTGGGCTCCTTTTATTATATACTCGTTTGGCTCCCCATGTTAAGATATCGTATGTTCGTCGATCAAATTAAGTTACTGACAACTATATTGATTCGACATCTTTTATCCTTAAGTAGTACCGCTCAACTTTATTTGTCATGTCGGATATAATCCACCTGCAGGGTTTACATGACAATCCTCATGAGCTCCTTAAGGGGACATCATGAACCCGATGTATCGGGACATGGATTCTATTTATAACAACAGCCCATCATACATACAATGTTATTACCCAATTCATAGAGGTTGTTGATCCATATGAATCTCACTCTTTTATGAGTCAAAGTAATGCACACTGCATATACATGTCTGTTATTATATCCGGATTAAGAGCAAAAGCATCCATAATAACAGAGGTGTTTGTTCTCTTATGTAGTCAGTACAAAGAGAACAACCTCAAGTGATCCTGTTCAATACACACAAAGTGTACTAGTGTAAACATATAGTCAAGATAGACTAATACCAGATTACACTATAACCTTTCCAATAGATTGTCCAAGTCCATCTAAGTTGTAAACTATTTATGTACTCCATAGGGAACTGATAATATGATCTTCTGTGTGACACCACACACCATATTATCTACAATATAGAATATCAGACATTTGTATTAACACTTGCAACAAATATAATATGCAAACATTTGCCCATATGATTCTCATTCAAAATTTAAGGAAATAAGGTTACTACAAAAGTGATGCTTTTAGTATATAACCCTAACAATCTCCCATTTATACTCAAAGCATTACTTTTCAGTATACTGTTACAGAACATGCCATTATAACTGCAATATAAATACTATAAAACTACAACACAACTGAGTCCCTAACCGTCTAAGTGATATGCACTTTGAGGACAACGTTCTGCGCAGAGGCTGTAGGATCTGTAGAGTAAATAAAGAGTGACAGTAAGTAGCGCTCGTCCGAGTCACTATCGACTATGGGCAGTAAGTAGCGCTCATCTGAGTCGCTATCGGCCCCGGACAGTAAGTAGCGCTCATCCGAGTCGCTATCGGTCCAAAATGTGTGTAAAAGTAAATGTAGCCCCTAAGCTAATAGCTGTCCTCTTCCCCCAATGATACTATATATGTGTCGTAACCACGACACACCAACATACGTCGCTTCCACAATACTGTTTTATACCTAATAACTGTCAAGTCTTCTAATATGCATCTATTGGCAGTTATTTCTAATGCATGCGCACGGGGGATCAGCCAACACGCAAGTGACCTCTATATGTTACTCACAACTCACACACAACTCATGTAAAATCATGACAAAGTTAATAAAATACACTATATTGACGGTAGTCCCTTAACTCTAGGCCCACATGTGAAAAGAAAAAATAATAAACTGGAAATATAGATACAATAATTGAATAATAAAATCCAACTAAATATAAGCAGTAAATATGGCAAGGTATTGTGCCTGATGTCAGAGTGAGGTAAGATGATGTCCTGGCGATGAATCAACAACAGCGCACAAAGAGGAAGGTGCAGGAACAACTTCGGATGCTAAAAATAGTCTATTATCTAATTATAATTAATACTGCACCTATTACATTTATTTAATAAATTCTGTAGTTAGGATATGGTATAGGTTTTCGTATCATCTTTCCGAAAAACTAAACGGATCGCATTTTTGTTTTCGAAATCTCCCGAAATCGCAAAAATACCGAAACACGTTTATTTTTTTGACACTAGATACTCAAACAGTTTTACAAAATTTACAAAATGAATTTTGTCTATTAAAATATGTTTTTGGAAACCTTATCTCGATACGCTTCTTTTTAAAAAAACTGGAGGCGAAACGGAGTTCGGAGCTAGGAGATATCGTCGTTCCAAGTTGCTCTTGCTGCTAAAAAGCGAGGCTGAATTCTAATAACAAATTTTAGAGTTTCTATTGGACCAAAAATAATTTGAATTATCGCTGATAGAAGGGGGATGTATTGGGTTTATATAGGTATTTATTTCAGATTTATCTCCTAAATTAGATAGGATTTGATTTAAATTGATAGAAGTTACTTTGTTATGATATAATATAGATAGGGATGCTTTTCTGTTAAACATAGGATTATGATTAACTTAAAATATAGTTCATATTTATCTAAATTATCTATAACATTATTTAAAATTACTATAGATAATAAATAGAGTTAATATTTATTTAAACAACCTTTATCTAATCTCATTTATACAAGCTGAAATATTTAATACTAATTTGACATTTATTCTATATTATGTTAATAGTGTACAATATAAGTAACATGTAAAAAGTAATAAAAGTTATGAAATAAATACTAAAATTTTGAGAAAATTTGTATAATATAGTTTAGATCCTTAATGTACTAGAAAAATAGCTTTATATATTTTATACTAAATTCACTAATGAGCTCTATACTAAATATATGTAAAATAATACAAATTATATAATAAGTCAATAAATAGTTATTTAAAAATCCAAAAATTTCATAAATATTTATTTTTAAAATTAGTGGGGTTTACAAAAGTTTTATCTAGATAAGGACTAAGAAGAGTTTTAATTCCCCTTGGATTTTCCACTATTTAATTCAAATTGATTTAAAAGAAACCCAATCAAATATAATCCAATGTTGATAGATTCTACCTATAATTTAAACTGTATTTAAATAACTTAATTTTTTTCCAACTTAAATCATAATAATTAATTACATATTAAATTAACCCATATTTAATATATTTTTTTCGAAATAATATATTAATGATAATTATTAATTTCAAAAATACAAATATATATACACTCGCATGCAAAAATAATACTTATATAAAACATAGTTTTTCTAAATTACTAGTTATACTTGTACCATAAAATAAAATGGCCTTTTTTAAATAAAAATAAAGTTTGGCAATCCTCGGTGCGACGCATTTACAACTTCAAGCAATATAAATATTTATCGTCTATTATTTTGAAATATTTTCTACATCTATATAATTAAAACGTTTTATAAAAATATGTACTTCGCACTTATTCGCACTTGACGAGAAATTTACGAAACACAAACTCGTATGCGACGTACAAATACAAAGTACAAAAATTAATACCATATTTATTAAAAAAATCTTAGTAGAAATTTAGGAGTTTTACATCCTACCCAACTTACAAGAATTTTGTCCTCAAAATTTAGGAATAGCTAGGGTAGGGGAGATAGAAAGAGTTCATCAATACCGAAATACGATTAAATTTTTGGATGAGATGAAGAAACGACATTCGACACAAACATGCATTAAAAAATCGTGATTTTGATATCTGCAAAAATACATCATAGTTATGGAATTGAAGAAGGGTCGCTAGTTAAGGTAATAAAATTATGACAACACGAATTTGAGAATAGAAAGGAATTGAGTAGGTCAAAGAGAATAATTTAGACATTTAGGAGAGATGGTTTCTTGAGCGAATATAGTCGTCTAGGTTTAAGGTATGGTTAAGGAAATGATTTGAATCATTTTCAAGTTTCAAGAACGATTAGAAGGTTGCGATAATGAATCTAGGGTAGAGGAAAAAGGTAACTCAAGACGGGGATATAGTCACATTGGTTGGTCAGTGGTTAACTATCTTGGCAATAGATGGTGGGCAACTAAGGAGAAATCAAGTACGAGTGTTTGTTTTTCTAATATAGGCAAAA
This sequence comes from Iris pallida, assembly GCA_029216955.1. Classification (NCBI taxonomy): domain Eukaryota; kingdom Viridiplantae; phylum Streptophyta; class Magnoliopsida; order Asparagales; family Iridaceae; genus Iris; species Iris pallida. The sequence continues at coordinate 29,399,850 of JANAVB010026999.1, read as the reverse complement.
AACGAAAATAATAAAGAGTTTGAAGAAGATATTATCGAATACGAATAAGTGGTTCAAAGACGATTGAAATTTTTTAAAAAGAATTGCCAAGGCAGTTGCGGATGGAATTCTAGAGGCCAAGTTTAACTATGTCACCATCCACGTCGAACAATATATGAAAAGCGAACCAAAGTGCACTAGGTTGATCAGACCATCATGTACCGGTTCTGATTAAATAATGTATTAGTGGGCGTCCCCAATAACACATATGTCATGAACAAGCTCGATAAAAGAATAAGCTTGCAAAAATAAGGCTAAATTAACATCATAAGATAGTCAAAATATAAGGAATACTAATGAAGAAAATTAAATAGTCGAAGATCCATTAAAATCTAAGTCTTGCCCGAAGTTTGGGCTTATGCAGTCGTCCTAGTGTTTTCTTATCTATGGCTTGGTTGACTAGATAAGTTAGAGTCCTCTAAATTCTATAGTCTAAGTAAACTTATCAATATGGTCACAAGGAAAAAGGGTTTGTTAGGTCGTGAGGTATTCTACCCAACTTACAAGAGTTAAACTAGTAGTGCTATGAGACAATGGGTCAAGCAATCAAGATAATGTACAAAGTTAAGCATTTAAGAAATTTTGTAGGACACAATCACATATTGGTTCGAAAGAATTGAGTCGAGGTTGAGTACCTATCCGTGGTCAAAAATATATCGATATCATAGTAAGGTTATAGTTTAGTCTTTATGACCCGAAAGTCGCATCATAAAAGTAGAGCACAATGGGGCATGTTTTAGTGGGACATGATATGTCTACATGAAGGTGGGTTCGTCTAGGTCTTGTATATGAAATTTGTTGGAAGGAAAAGTCTAGTGTTGTGCTCCAAATATCAAAGTCACGATAGGGGACCTCAAATGATCAACATAGTAAGTGGGTTTTCACGAAGTACTAATTAGTGCACAAAATAAAAATCAAGTTAAAGCACAAAATCAAGATAATAAAGGAATCTTGTAGATCAAGTAAAAGAAGTTAGAGACACAATTTCTAGAGAGAAAATAGTCTCTTAGGTGGATACGATCAAAGAACAATCAAACCATTTTTCAAAACAAAAAATAGTCTCTTAGGTGGATATGATCAAAGAACAATCAAACCATTTTTCAAATTACAAATGGTTAGAAGATCACGAGGGAAGGTTGTTAGCACCCTAAATTTTGGGTTGATTTTTTTATTTTATTTTATTTCCTGATTGATTGGTTTTGATAAATAATTTATTTTGTTTTTTTTTTCCTTAAGTGTACTTTCCCGTGCCATTGACATTTGGAGTATCAGGGATGTTCAACACTGAAAATCTTCTTCACGAGTTTTGGAGTGGACACGATTACCTTCATGACGGTATATAGTGTCCCATCCAAACTTGTTCTCTTGTGCTCTTTCTGCTTCGCTGAACTTCGGGTCGGTTTAGACCATTTGATTGTTATTTATTTTCCCACTCTTTTTCTTGATCATTTTCAGCACGTTACCATGACTTTTAAATTGGGAGCGCAAGACCAGTCAGTTTCTTGAAACCAACTCCTCATTGATGATCTACTCGAGACGCTCGTCACCCATGACCTTTGTGTCCCACTCAGACACATCATTATGAGCTCCATTTGATTCGCACAACTTTTTCGACACGTGACCCGATTTTATTTCACTCCACGGCGTCACATTCATTTTTCCACTTAATTTGTGGGTCCCCTGTCGACCAAAACCTGTCAGCCCCAACTATGGACATGGCCTACATTGAGCCTACTATCCGTCCGCCACTTGTGTCCCATTTATTGGAATCCCCATGTGCTACTTATTTACACATGATCATCAACGTCTAATTTTAATTCAATTTTTGCATCATGTCCAATTTTGACCCATTCCGGCTCTACCGAGTCCAGTCCAGCTCTACGTTGCTCTCCATCATGACACCCTCATATTTTATTGCCCAAAAATATCGAGTACCCTTCTACCTATTTTTTTTATATTTAATAGGAATTTCTATTGAATTAATCCCCATTGGAATGACCCATTTTTTAGCTAATTTAATTGTAGCCCTTGGATCCCCCAAACTAAATCTCCTCCATTCATTTCCAAAACTTTCACTCACTCACTCACAGCAAGGAGTGTGTCGGCCCTAATTCCTAGAAAAGGCCTTCACTTTTTCTCTCTCTCTTATCCATTCTTTCTCTTCCTTAATTTAATTCCCACAACAAATACTTCAACACAAAACCATGCACACTACAACACCCGACCTTCTCCCCTCTCCCTATGGCCCGACCTCCGGCCACCCCCTGGCCTGGCCGTCGGCCTCCCCCACAGCAGCCCGCCCACCTCGGCTTCCTTCCTCCTCCTACGTTCTTTCTCCTTCCTCCTCCTCCAACACTTCATCATCATCATCACCACCATTTCTGCCACCTTAACCACCATCTCCACCATTCCTTCCGGCGACAGCCATGGCTGCCACCACCACCTCGCCAGGCCGTGCCCCGCCGGTCCAAGCGCAGCCCCGCCGCTCGCTATGGCAGCACGCCGCCATGCGAAGCTTCGCAGCAGCAGCAGCGGCTGCACGCGAGCACCACAGCGTGCATGGGCGCGCGCGCGAGTGGCGCTGCCACGCCACCGCCGGCCGCCCACCGGCGTGGTCGACCCCCGCCGTGGGTAGCCCCCCTCTGGCCGCACCCCAGGCTGCCTTCCCCTGGCGGCCAACGTCCTCCGGGATGCGCCGTCGAGGCGATTCGTGCGTTTTGAACGACGTCCCGTCGTGATGCGCGCGGAGTCGAGTCCGTTTTGGCGCTCCATCGCAGCGACTTCGCGTACGATTTCTCGGAGATCCGACCATTGGATCGGCGATTTCTTTACTCCGTCGCAATCTCGGTATATCCACCTTCATCGCTATCAATTTTCGTCCGTTAATTTTATCGTTTGATAGATGAAAATCGGCCACCAAGTTGACCGTTTAAATTGTATTAAATTTGGACAGTTTTGCGGGGCCAACTTCGTCAGCTTGTATCTCCTCTACCGCAGCTCCGTTTGGCGTGCTACCAGTTTTGGTGCGAATCTGGTATAACCCTCTTGCTACCCCTTCAGTTTCGTTTCATTGTGAGCTTGTTTGATTGGTTGAATTCGACGCCAAAGTTGGTCGTCCGAATTTGTAATTTCCAACTTGTAAAATTCTATTTTTGAACACGGGACTCCAGATTTCATTTCTGACACCACCATTAGACTTGTGGCGTCGTTCTGGCATGTTTTCATATAAAATTTGTTAGATTTGGAGAACGTGGGGCCGGGCACGTTTTTCGGTACAAAGCGGGTCCTACATTCTGGGTCAACGGGACTTTTTGATGCCGGCTCATCGGAATCCAATTCTGGATATACCGTTGAGTCCGTATCGTCATTCTGGACTCGTTGACATATAATTTGATAGGTTTTGGTGGACATTGGATCGGGCACGCATTTCGGTGCAAGTCGGATACCAATATCCGGGTCAACGGATCATTTTGAGATCGGCTCATCGGAATCCAATTCTGGAGATACCGTTGAGTTCGTATCATCATTCTGTACTCGTTGACAGATAGTTTGCTGAGTTTTGAGAACTTTGGCTCTGGCACGCATTTTCGTGCAAACTGGAATCCCAAGTTCTGGTCAACGGGCCAAATTGAGATCGGGTCAACGGAATCCAATTCTGGAGATACCGTTGGGTTCGTATCGACATTCTGGTTTCATGGACATATAAATTGTTATATTTTATAGACTTGTTTTCTTGTACGTTTTTCGGTGCAAAACGGCTCCGACACGGACACCGTTTTGATCCGAAATTACCTTTTTGCCCTTGTGTCCAAATTGGACCGTTGGGTAGGCTATCCTAGCTAATTTGACCATTCTGGACACGTTGGCGATGTTCATTTCATCGTCCGACAATGTTTGTTGATAATTTCTCTAAGTTTAACCTTTTTATAATTAATTAATAATTAATTCATATAATGTTCGTATTTCGGGATTAGTACAACGAAACTGAGATCAGTCAATTCCAGTGATCTCATATCGCTGAAATTGACAAGTTGGACACGTGGATCACTATAATAAGATTATCAACCTTACCGATAATCTTCTTATCTCGATTTGCGTGACGTAAGTTTCGACGTACAAATAACGAAGTACACTTTATATTAGACTAGAATTGACCCAGTTTGACCAGAGTTGACCAGTTGACCCAAAGTCAACTGTAAGTAAACGCTTGACCTAGTTTGACTAAATTATTGACCGGAGTTGACCTAGAGTTAATTTGACTTAGAAGAACCTAGAATAATATAGATTGCCTGTAGGGATTTATTTATTTTCAACTTGAACACCTTGTAACCTGTATTGCTTTAAATAGGACTCTGTGGCTTCAGTGGGACCCTCCTTTACTTATCAGCTGTTCAGGTTATCGAGGCGAGTACATTCTCTGATCATTTCATATCTTGCTTAGAATTATTTCCTGCAGTAGATTACTTTACTTGTACTGTCACGACGGTCACACGGATTGGTACTATATGGATCCTTTCTTGAGATGTTATCCTTAGGGAGCATCGGGTACTCTATGTTGTACGTTTCACTTACATGGCGTATCACTATGCTTCGTTGATTCTTCGATCACTTGTGACATATACTCTTATGATCACAAAGTCATCCTGGAATCCCTATCCCATTTATGGGTCTACTATGTATCACCTTTGGGGTCCATTACCTTCGGGGTCCATTACCTTCGGGGTCTATGACCTTCGGGGTCTATCACCTTCGGGGTCTGAACATAGTATCATAACATAACCTGGCTGGATCCTTGTGTATTGATTGGGGGTATGGAGGAGTAGAAGTGGACATGTGAATAATACACCAGTAGTATCTTCATTGAATCATTCCGTAGAGTCTTCATTGAATCATCCTAGGCCATTTACATGTTCATATTGTACTCTGACTCACTAGTCACTGCTAGTTCTCTATGTATAGTAGATATTTCTATTACAGCTCTCTCTCTCTGTTTACATACAGCATTTCTTTCAGTACATGTATCTTACTTTACTGCATGATTACATTTTCTAACCTGCGATGAACTGTTGAGATGTATTGTGCTCGCTCCAGTCCTGACTGGACCTGTTGATAAATTTTACAGATAGCCTGAAGGTGCCTGCTAGCCTAGAGGAGACACATTAGAGGTTGTTTAGGTAGTTATTTCATTTTTGTCTGGAGTTGTATTTACTTTGTGGATTACTGTATCTTTATTTGAGTTTTAAGATGTACTTCCGGGTTCATGTATCTTAGACACTTAGACTTCTATCTCCTGTATTTATTTTGGATTTCATGTTTTATCTATCCTTATCATACTCTACCTTAGATGTGATTGAATTTGTATCTGCTATGTCACCCCATTCGGGGAGTATAAACTGCTTAGCTTTATATTGTTAGATGTTGTGACCTAGGATAGCGTTCTACCGCCGACACTGCGGCGTAGGCTGGGCGTCGTTACGTTCTCGTGCCCTAACTCTAGGGTGCGAGTCGTGACACATTTTTAGTGGTGGCCCATGCAGGTCGAGACTAAAGTGTAGTAGTATTCGAACTAGAGTACCACTACAGCCTGCAGTAGGATTAGGATATATTTTGAAGGTACTCAATCACAGATAGGAACCCTTGAGAGATTTCCGGGACGACCCTGGAGAATCTTATTTAACTTCGATTTGAAAACTCTTTTTTTTTCCTTGATTTAATTTATTTTACTTTTGTTGTTAAATTTGATTTTTACGGATTATTGTTGAATTTGAGTTTGTATTTATTTTGATGGAAGATTTTCGAATTTTGAATTTTGATGATAGCTGTTGCATTCGAGTTTGCATTTTGATGGATTGTGTTCACTTTTGAATTTTGATGTTCGTTAATAAATTTTGATTTGATTTTTGAGTATTCATTGTTGATTTAATTTGATTTTTGGCAAGATGAAATTATATGGGCTAGGTCATCTATGTTATGGAATCTAGTCTTCTATAGTCACATTAGCCAGCATGATGAGGACATATAGTCTGACTCTGGATGTATTTCTCGGGTATGAGAATTTAAGGTTTTCGCAGCCAAGCATGCGGCACCGCAAAAATGTTAAATACCATGATTCTAGAGATATGTGCATAAGTCAAGGGCTCTGTGATTGTCGTAGCCTTGCTTACGAGTATGACGAGGATTTAGAGTACCATGATTTTGGATAGACGCATATGATTATCAGATTGTGCTTAAAATATTTTGAACATGTTTTTTCTACTTTTTCTCAGTCATTCAAAAAAAAAAAAATTATTGTTTGTTGTTTTGCCTAGTTTCTTGTCATTTAACTTAAGAGTATGTTTAGTTGTTTTCATAAACCTTTGTGTAGCTTCTTGCTAGGAGTTTTTCATAATAGCATGAATCGATATTTTTGCTAGACTTCATCTTGAATTTGATATTTAACTCTGGATTTCAAAACGGTTCCTTCTTTAAATAGACAAGCAGAACATATTTATCGTTAATTCTTTCTTGCTATTATTCTTGTATTAAATAATAATGATAATAAAACTGTCTTGATTTCGTCAATCGCCTGCTTGCAATCTTGGTAGGAATCTAAATGTTAGTCTTAACGTAGAATTAATTTTTATTGGGACATGAGAATATGTATACGAATATATAGCAGACACTTTGCCTAACACGTATGCATGCTACACTTAATTTTTCCACATATCCAGATACATATTGATATGTTGTTGATGTCCAAATTTTCGTAACCAATATTTCTGGTTCTCTGCTTTTCCATGTTTAAATTCATAATTTTAAATATAAATTTTCATGTTGTTATTTAGGTTTACGTCACTGCACATGTATGTTATACGTAGGGTTTCAATTCAAAAGAATTTTGGTTGAAATTTTGTGTTTAAATTTGTCCATTTAAAACTGTGTGCATATTAACCCTTAATACTGAATTCCAAATGTTTAGTTTAAATTACTGTTTTATTTTCTTAATATAATATTTAGAGCTGCGTACATTGTTTTAAGTAGGAATATAAATTTAAGTTTCATATTCTTACATGCTAGTTTGTGATAAACATTGAGTTTGGTTTTAATGTTCAAGTTCTCCAAAATTCTGAAAACTAGTTACATGTTAACATTTTTACATTGATTTCCATGTTTAGTTAAATTTCAGATTTAATATGTAATATTGAACTGTATGCGTAGATAAATGTATTGGTAATATGATTAGGGTTTCATTTCTATCATGATAGGATGTATTGGGAGCATTGAGATAGTTGTGATGTTTCAAACTCCTAAATTTTGAATTTGTATTATGTTAATATTACACTGGTTAAAGGTTAGCTTATTTTCAGATATTTTTGTGTGTAAATGCTGAACTAAAACCTGGATTTAACCTTTCAATACTAAGTTATAACCCTGTACAAGGACACACCCACACACACTCTAACATATTATATACTGTCATTTAACCTTACCTTTCCCCTCTATGTTAGGATTATATATCTATAAGGATATATATAGAGTTTATGCATATATGTTATAACGTATATAGATACATAACTAAGTCTCTATTTATATTTATATATATATATATATATATATATATATATATATATATATATATATATATATATATGTGTGTGTGTGTGTGTGTGTGTGTGTGTGTGTATGGTTAGCCATGCATGTTATGATTAAATAGGTTGCGTATTGTAGATTGTTTAACCAAAATGCCATGATTAGTGTAACTTGATAGCTGTTGTTTTGGAACCCAAATCCTCCTATACTCTTCATATATATTTCACATATCCCCATACACATGATGCTAGTTTTTCCTCCCTAACGCTCTCTCTCTGTATATATATATTGTGATTGGATTTTAATGCAAGTGACTTTCAATTCTTTAACTTTGATTTTGATTTTCTTGGGATAGTACTTTTCAGATGATTGGTAGTTACCTTCCTTTATTTTTATGAGTACTAATTTTCATATGGGATGGTAGACAACCTTACAGTTTTGATGGTCGTTGTTTCTGTATCTTTCTATTTTAGTACTCTGGATTGCTTGTGTGTTTTGATACCCGATGACTGCCTTGGTTATTATGACTAGTATACCTAGATGAGACTTTCACTACCACCGTATGCCATGACCCTGTATGTCGTTCTTTTTTGATGGTATGTTTCATTTAAGTTCTGGGACTTTTATTGTGGGGGTTTGACCTAGAGGGAGTAGGGACATTTTAATTTCGAGGACGAAATTTTTATAAGGTGGGTAGGATGTTAGCACCCAGAATTTCAGGTTGATTTTTTTTATTTTATTTTATTTCCTGATTGATTGGTTTTGATAAATAATTTATTTTGTTATTTTTTTTTCCTTAAGTGTACTTTCCCGTGCCATTGATAATTGGAGTATCAGGGATGTTCAACTCTGGAAATCTTCTTCACGAGTTTTGGAGTGGACACGATTACCTTCATGACGGTATATAGTGTCCCATCCAAACTTGTTCTCTTGTGCTCTTTCTGCTTCGCTGAACTTCGGGTCGGTTTAGACCATTTGATTGTTATTTATTTTCCCACTCTTTTTCTTGATCATTTTCAGCGCGTTACCATGACTTTTAAATTGGGAGCGCAAGACCAGTCAGTTTCTTGAAACCAACTCCTCATTGATGATCTACTCGAGACGCTCGTCACCCATGACCTTTATGTCCCACTCAGATACATTATTTTGAGCTCCATTTGATTCGCACAACTTTTTCGACACGTGACCCAATTTTATTTCACTCCACGGCGTCACATTCATTTTCCCACTTAATTTGTGGGTCCCCTGTCGACCAAAACCTGTCAGCCCCAACTATGGACATGGCCCACATTGAGCCTACTATCCGTCCGCCACTTGTGTCCCATTTATTGGAATCCCCATGTGCTACTTATTTACACATGATCATCAACGTCTAATTTTAATTCAATTTTTGCATCATGTCCAATTTTGACCCAATCCGGCTCTACCGAGTCCAGTCCAGCTCCACGTTGCTCTCCATCATGACACCCTTATATTTTATTGCCCAAAAATATCGAGTACCCTTCTACCTATTTTTTTTATATTTAATAGGAATTTCTATTGAATTAATCCCCATTGGAATGACCTATTTTTTAGCTAATTTAATTGTAGCCCTTGGATCCCCCAAACTAAATCTCCTCCATTCATTTCCAAAACTTTCACTCACTCACTCACAGCAAGGAGAGTGCCGGCCCTAATTCCTAGGAAAGGCCTTCACTTTTTCTCTCTCTCTTATCCATTCTTTCTCTTCCTTAATTTAATTCCCACAACAAATACTTCAACACAAAACCATGCACACTACAACACCCGACCTTCTCCCCTCTCCCTATGGCCCGACCTCCGGCCACCCCCTGGCCTGGCCGTCGGCCTCCTCCACAGCAGCCCGCCCACCTCGGCTTCCTTCCTCCTCCTACGTTCTTTCTCCTTCCTCCTCCTCCAACACTTCATCATCATCACCACCACCATTTCCGCCACCTTAACCACCATCTCCACCATTCCTTCCGGCGACAGCCATGGCTGCCACCACCATGTCGCCAGGCCGTGCCCCGTCGGACCAAGTGCAGCCCCGCCGCTCGCTGTGGCAGCGCGCCGCCGCTCGAAGCTTCGCAGCAGCAGCAGCGGCTGCACGCGAGCACCACAGCGTGCATGGGCGCGCGCGCGAGTGGCGCTGCCACGCCGCCGCCGACCGCCCACCGGCGTGGCCGACCCCCGCCGTGGGTAGCCCCCCTCTGGCCGCACCCCAGGCTGCCTTCCCCTGGCGGCCAACGTCCTCCGGGACGCGCCGTCGAGGCGATTCGTGCGTTTTGAACGACGTCCCGTCGTGACGCGCGCGGAGTCGAGTCCGTTTTGGCGCTCCGTCGCAGCGACTTCGCGTACGATTTCTCGGAGATCCGACCGTTGGATCGGTGATTTCTTCGCTCCGTCGCAATCTCGGTATATCCACCTTCATCCCTGTCAATTTTCGTCCGTTAATTTTATCGTTTGATACATGAAAACCGGCCACCAAGTTGACCGTTTAAATTGTATTAAATTTGGACAGTTTCGCGGGGCCAACTTCGTCAGCTTGTATCTCCTCCACCGCAGCTCCGTTTGGCGTGCTACCAGTTTTGGTGCGAATCTGGTATAACCCTCTTGCTACCCCTTCAGTTTCGTTTCATTGTGAGCTTGTTTGATTGGTTGAATTCGACGCCAAAGTTGGTCGTCCGAATTTGTAATTTCTAACTTGTAAAATTCTATTTTTGAACACGGGACTCCAGATTTCATTTCTGACACCACCATTAGACTTATGGCGTCATTCTGGCATGTTTTCATATAAAATTTGTTAGATTTGGAGAACGTGGGGCCGGGCACGTTTTTCGGTGCAAAGTGGGTCCCACATTCTGGGTCAACGGAACTTTTTGACGCCAGCTTATCGGAATCTAATTCCGGATATACCGTTGAGTCCGTATCGTCATTCTGGACTCGTTGACATATAATTTGCTAGGTTTTTGTGGACATTGGATCGGGCACGCATTTCGGTGCAAGTTGGATACCAATATCCGGGTCAACGGGTCATTTTGAGATCGGCTCATCGGAATCCAATTCCGGAGATACCGTTGAGTTCATATCATCATTCTGGGCTCGTTGACAGGTAGTTTGCTGAGTTTTGAGAACTTTGGCTCTGGCACGTATTTCCGTGCAAACCGGAATCCCAAGTTCTGGTCAACGGGCCAAATTGAGATCGGGTCAACGGAATCCAATTCTGGAGATATCGTTGGGTTCGTATTGACATTCTGGTTTCGTGGACATATAATTTATTATATTTTATAGACTTGTTTTCTTGCACATTTTTCGGTGCAAAACGGCTCCGACACGGACACCGTTTTGATCCGAAATTACCTTTTTGCCCTTGTGTCCAAATTGGACCGTTGGGTAGGCTATCCTAGCTAATTTGACCATTCTGGACACGTTGGCGATGTTCATTTCATCGTCCGACAATGTTTGTTGATAATTTCTCTATGTTTAACCTTTTTATAATTAATTAATAATTAATTCATATAATGTTCGTATTTCGGGATTAGTACAACGAAACTGAGATCAGTCAATTCCAGTGATCTCACATCGCTGAAATTGACAAGTTGGACACGTGGATCACTATAATAAGATTATCAACCTTACCGATAATCTTTTTATCTCGATTTGCGTGACGTAAGTTTCGACGTACAAATAACGAAGTACACTTTATATTAGACTAGAATTGACCCAGTTTGACCAGAGTTGACCAGTTGACCCAAAGTCAACTGTAAGTCAACGCTTGACCTAGTTTGACTAAATTATTGACCGAAGTTGACCTAGAGTTAATTTGACTTAGAAGAACCTAGAATAATATAGATTGCCCTGTAGGGATTTATTTATTTTTAACTTGAACACCTTGTAACCTGTGTTGCTTTAAATAGGACTCTGTGGCTTCAGTGGGACCCTCCTTTACTTATCAGCTGTTCAGGTTATCGAGGCGAGTACATTCTCTGATCATTTCATATCTTACTTAGAATTATTTCCCGCAGTAGATTACTTTACTTGTACTGTCACGACGGTCACACGGATTGGTACTATATGGATCCTTTCTTGAGATGTTATCCTTAGGGAGCATCGGGTACTCTATGTTGTGCGTTTCACTTACATGGCGTATCACTATGCTTCGTTGATTCTTCGATCACTTGTGACATATACTCTTATGATCACAGAGTCATCCTGGAATCCCTATCCCATTTATGGGTCTACTATGTATCACCTTCGGGGTCCATTACCTTCGGGGTCCATTACCTTCGGGGTCTATCACCTTCAGGGTCTGAACATAGTATCATAACATAACCTGGCTGGATCCTTGTATATTGATTGGGGGTACGGAGGAGTAGAAGTGGACATGTGAATAATACACCAGTAGTATCTTCATTGAATCATTCCGCAGTGTCTTCAATGAATCATCCCAGGCCATTTACATGTTCATATTGTACTCTGACTCACTAGTCACTGCTAGTTCTCTATGTATAGTAGATATTTCTATTACAGCTCTCTCTCTCTGTTTACATACAGCATTTCTTTCAGTACCTGTATCTTACTTTACTGCATGATTATATTTTCTAACCTGCGATGAACTGTTGAGATGTATTGTGCTCGCTCCAGTCCTGACTGGACCTGTTGATAAATTTTACAGATAGCCTGGAGGTGCCTGCTAGCCTAGAGGAGACATATTAGAGGTTGTTTAGGTAGTTATTTCATTTTTGTCTGGAGTTGTATTTACTTTGTGGATTACTGTATCTTTATTTGAGTTTTGAGATGTACTTCCGGGTTCATGTATCTTAGACACTTAGACTTCTATCTCCTGTATTTATTTTGGATTTCATGTTTTATCTATCCTTATCATACTCTACCTTAGATGTGATTGAATTTGTATCTGCTATGTCACCCCCATTCGGGGAGTATAAACTGCTTAGCTTTATATTGTTAGATGTTGTGACCTAGGACAGCGTTCTACCGCCGACACTGCGGCGTAGGCTGGGCGTCGTTACGTTCTCGTGCCCTAACTCTAGGGTGCGAGTCATGACAAAGGTCGAGTGAGTCAAGATTGAGATATAGTCACATGGTTTGGTTGATGACTAACTACTCTTGAGTATATGCTACTATCATGGTCATGAGTGATATGTCATTTAATATGGCATACTTCTGTCTATCTTGGTTGCCTATCAATATAGATTCTAATTCTATGAATTTGAGTTCCTCAGAAGTTTCCTCAATATAGCTTGCAAGATAATCTACCAAATATTTCAAACATGATCATAACTTTTAAATTTTAATTTCCTTTAATCAATTTCAATTAACCTTTATCATATCGAATGCATCACAACTAAACTTTCATAACAAACCATCACTTTAAAATTTCCAATTCTCAAATATACCCCGAGAAAAACTCTTAGCCTATTTCACTCAATCCAAAACTTAAGCTCGAGATTTTTAAATAATTTCATTAATTGTAAATCATGCGAAATTTTTTTTACCACAATTTTTGATTTCCAATATCGAAACTTTAAACTCAAAACCTAAATAA